>VYZW01044991.1:6405-70958 GCA_013401315.1 Balaeniceps rex | reverse complement strand
CAGCCAAATGCAATTTAGACCTTGTTTTCACTGCAGTATAGTAAGTTACCAGACTCAGGATTCTGGAACTCCGTAAGCACAAGAGAATTTTAAGCTTAAATTGCATTTGGCTGTGTGATTCTGTTGTCTTCAAGACAAAAGCAGCATATTAAATTCATGCTTCAAACATAAGGAATAGGCATAGTTTAGACCAGAATGCAACATTCTAGGGCCAACAGCCATAAACCCCACAGTTCTGTTCCACGTTATCCTGGAAGAGGATTTGAAGTCAAGTGCCATTTATTCCACTTCAGTTTCCCCCCCAGCCCCGATTCCAGATCAGAGGGATGAGTTGTTTTCTCTCATTTTTCTGCTTAGTTCCTTCTTGTTGCAATTAGAAGTGTTCAATATTGAAGTCAGAGGCAAACTTTCATTTATTTTGCATTTTTTAAATCCATTTAAAGCAGACTTCAGAAAGTACTGATCTAGAAGCCTGACATCACATCTAAACAGATTTCTAGAACTTTGTGGCTAACAAGCTATGAGACTTAAGGAAGGGCAAACTAGTACGCTCAGCTGCAACCCCTAACAGTTTCAATAAAATGCCACAATGCTGAACAAACTTGTGTACTGAAGCATTACAGATCAGCAATTTCCACCCTTATTCTAAGCATCCTATGAAGCAAACGCAAACTGTGACTTGACTCAGTGTACTTCGCACACTTGCTTGGTTGCTTCTTTTTCCTCTGTCAGCTTCTTATTCCAGAGAACTGCCCCAGTACAACTCAACTGACCAGATCACAGAGATAGTCTAGTTACACAGTTTAGCAATATAGTGCTATTTTTCACTAGTTCTATTATAAGGATCTGCATCTAGGCAACATGCAAGTCTGCTTCACTAGTTTAAATTAATGATTAAAATAGTAAAGCCATTTTTAGTGTAATAGAGGACCATAAATGCTTTAACAGTATCAGCTACCATTTAGCATATTAATTCATTGTTTAAGAAAAAGTTTCATCTCAAGTGTGACGGGACCACTGATTTCAGCAACATCATCCTAAGCTTTACCTAGAAGTTTCCTTTAGTTTGTGATAGTTTGTTTTGACATCATTTAAACACCAGCTGCATAAACTAAACCTAAACCATGCAGAACCGATTGGCAACATCTGAGACACAGACACTAAGCAAAATGAAACCCTTACCCTCTCTAGGAGGCTCATTTCCTGGAACTCTGGGCTCGTGTTGGCTAACCGTTGCAGAGTGTGTGTTAGGTCGTATGTTGTTGAGAAGTAAAATCCATCCACACTCAAGACATGACTAAGCATTGATAAAAATACTTTATTGTCCTGCAACTGTTGAGAGGAGAAAAAGAAGACATAAGAGCTCTCATTTATTACCATCAGAATATCTTATTCTTAAGCTACCACTGCTTTTTGAAGTGATGAGATGAACTTTGCTAGTGCTCTAACAACACATGACATCATCCAGAGATTACCATACAAGAAGGAAACCATGAGATTGCAATTTTGATACCAGCTCACTGATAACTTACAGCTAGCACACTGCAACCAAATTCTGCAAGAACAGTGGATAGCAGAGAACGGTATTCCTGTGAGGTAAATAGCTACTGATATTAAACTAATATTAGCAACTGCCAAGCAAAAAGGAAGCCACTGGTTTCCCTGAAAACCATTCAGTCAAAAAAACGAGACAAGACGGCAATGCAAAAGAAAGTACATGAATTACTGTCAAGATTGCCCCAATAACTAATCTGTGTTCTGGTTCAAGCTTTGATTCACCTCATTCCTTTCCTGAAAGAGCATCAGCTTCCCTTTCAGCTCCATTGGTTAGACACCCTTATCTACTCTTTATCAATCCACAACACATCTGTTTTAAATAATCTTCATCCTATCCTTCCCTCTCCAAAAAAAAAAAAAAGAAAAATCAATTCTTCCCTGCTGGGTAATTATGTAACTGAACAATTCCATAAATTAAGCAAGACAGATAATTAGATGACAGCAAGGCAGCTTATTGTAAGGGCTACCAGAATAGCAAAGCTGTGAGAACAACATAACAGGAAAAGCATTGTGATTTTGTGGACTGGCTCAGGAAGCCTTCTTTGTAACAAGCTGCCTTTATATGATCTATTACAAAGCAGCACTAAAACACCTCCGCGGTATGCCAGGCAAGCAAAGCCTTCATAAAGGTCCTCAGAGGAGAAGAGATGATAGAGGATTTAGGAACAAGAACAGAGATGCAGCAAGACAGTCCACCTCATCCTTCCATACTGTACCATCTTAAAAGGGGAAAAATGCACAGTATGCAAATCAAACTCTGGGGATGATATTCCAAGTTGCACAATATGAGTTTGTTGTCTTGAATTACATAACTTTATACACATCTATACCCAAATATTACATCAATTATAGTAGCCTGAACAAATCAGAGAAAAAAGTACAGTTTCAAAGAGCTTAAAATTTTTTTCATAGTTTCATCACATTAGGTCCTGTGGTAATGGACATTAACATAAGATAACATTCCCCTACAATCCCCTAATCAGTCCACCTACCTGAATATCAGTTAAGTGCAGCATGGTCTTTTTGTAGGAGAGGATGTCAAAGTCTGTTGCTTTCCAGATTGCATGACTGAAAATCTCACCTACTTTTTTCTTTTTTGTTATTACAATAAGATATGTGCCTGTAAATCAGAAAGAGCAAAGTTTAAAAAAATAGATGCACATATTAAGACAAGCAGCCTATACCCATACCCGAAAACTGAAACCAATAGGAAAGAGCGAGGTTTCTTCAAGTTACACCTAGGACTTTATGTTCTTAACAGTAAGGGGCTTGAACACAAACAACACGCACTTGCTAAGCTATGCAATTCTCTATGCTCACAAATCTTGAGCTACTTGTTAAGTTTAAGGAATTAAAAAAATGAACAAGATAAAAAAAAAGTGTTAGCTATTCTTACTTCAGACCAGAGACAGCCTGAAAGTATTTAGGCTTGCAAGTGCAGAAAGAGGCCAATGGTCTTGATTGTGGTTTGGAAAGCACAGAGCAAGTCAGAAATACATGAAAGGCAGTATATTTCAGAATCCAAAAAGGCTATTCATCTTATCCTGAAAAAAATATTTATCCTAACAGGTTCAAAGTAGAGCAAAGAGAAGGGGGTTTCTTTTAATAATTTAAGATGGGAAATTTGTTGTTTTCCTGGTTACATAAGCAACAAAGCAAAAAAGCATAATCATGACAGTTCACTCAAAGCAATTAATTTACACAACATAGCCTTATTTCCAAGCCTATCGTATTTCAGTGCCATCTTGTTTTTGAAGAAAAAGGTTACTTTATTAAATTGGCTATTGATGGATAAAAATGTCTCATCATCTACATCTTATAACCATTAAATGCTTACTTACAACTTCAATAAAGCAAAACAATGAGCAGGCCATGCAGAAGTACAGAACCACAAATCTAGTACATTTTTGTACTAAAGTATTCAAAGAAGTATAAATGCCAAAGCAGAAACAGTTCACATTGTGTGCAGTAAGTTTACCCATTATTTCTATTTACTACTATACCTACATATAGAATCATAGAATGCTATGGGTTGGAAGGGACCTTTAGAGGTCATCTAGTCCAACCCCCCTGCAGTAAGCAGGGACATCTTCAACTAGATCAGGTTGCTCAGAGCCCCATCCAACCTGACCTTCAATGTTTCCAGGGATGGGGCCTCCACTACCTCTCTGGGCAACCTGTTCCAGTGCTTCACCACCCTCATTGTAAAAAATTTCTTCCTTATATCTAGCCTAAATTTCCCTTCCTTTAGTTTAAAACCATTACTCCTTGTCCTGTCACAACAGGCCTTGCTAAAAAGACTGTCCCCATCTTTCCTATAGGCCCCCTTTAAGTACTGGAAGGCCGCAATAAGGTCTCCCCGCAGCCTTCTCTTCTCCAGGCTGAACAGCCCCAACTCTCTCAGCCTGTCCTCGTAGGAGAGGTGCTCCAGCCCTCGGATCATTTTTGTGGCCCTCTTCTGGACCCGCTCCAACAGCTCCATGTCCTTCTTGTGCTGAGGGCTCCAGAGCTGGATGCAGTACTCCAGGTGGGGTCTCACCAGAGCCGAGTAGAGGGGCAGAATCACCTCCCTCGACCTGCTGGCCACGCTTCTTTTGATGCAGCCCAGGATACGGTTGGCCTTCTGGGCTGCAAGCGCACACTGCTGGCTCATGTCCAGCTTTTCTTCCACCAGGACCCCCAAGTCCTTCTCCGCAGGGCTGCTCTCAATCCCCTCATCTCCCAGCCTGTATTGATAGCGGGGGTTGCCCCGACCCAGGTGCAGGACCTTGCACTTGGCCTTGTTGAACCTCATGAGGTTTGCACAGGCCCACCTCTCCAGCCTGTCCAGGTCCCTTTGGATGACATCCCATCCCTCAGGCGTGTCAACTGCACCACTCAGCTTGGTGTCATCTGCAAACGTGCTGAGGGTGCACTCGATCTCGCTGTCTATGTCATTGACGAAAATATTAAACAGCACTGGTCCCAGTATGGACCCCTGAGGAACACCACTTGTTACCAGTCTCCATTTGGACATTGAGCCATTGACCACTACCCTCTGTTTGCGACCAAGTTTTATGGACAGGTGAATTATTGTATCAGGTATCTAGTCTGTATAGTTAGTCAAAGAACAGGTACCACCCCCACTTTCTTTACCTCCACAGCTCTAGTGTTATACTTTTTATTTGGGTGGAATATTCAAGCGCTTAGAATACTCTAGCATGTTTGCATCTCAAGTTATAAGTATTGCTTGTGGTTGGTATGTCAGAAGCATCCAGATACCTTATAAAAACAGCACATTACATCCACAACTATGCCACAAAGGTACTGCACAAATAGATAACATTTAATCTGACATGAATTTTCAATACTGTCTTTTCCTATTTGGGTATGCAATGTTCTGTTTAGATTTCAGAACTTCAGATATTACTTCAGCAATTTTTTTCCCCTAATACTGTAACAGGCAAAGAATAGTTATGCTTGTTAAAGATGTTGCATTACTAGATATGGAACCAGTTTTACAGTTAACTGCCTAACACTTAACTAAATATTTACTTTAACTGATACCATCTTTAGTTTGACAGGTGTATACTAAGAATCAGTGCAAAGCTTTGGGGTGCGGAAAGGAAAAAAAAAGCAGGCTGTTAAAAGAAGTTACATGCTTCTATATTTTATATAATATTCAGTCAGATGAATGAAAGTCATTACCAAGCCTGTAAGTTGTGAAAATTCCCCTTTGAGGCAGTTCAGTTTTAAAAAAGTCAGGGCCTGTCAAGCACCTAAGACACAGGTGTCCATTACATTACACTCACTCTGCAAGATCCACAATTCTTTAGAATATGAGCATATAAAGTTCACTAGTTTAAGATCCTGTCAGAAGTTACCACATTTAACACAACGATATTTTGCTTCAGTTGAGAATACTGCAATGAGTGAACTTAAATCCTTTCTATGAATGGCGACTTTTATTCAGTATGCACGCTCCTTATTACATCATTTTTCAGACTACATTAGTTTCAAACTCTAATAAAGTCTACTCACAAAAGATCTTTTGAATAGCAACATTTACTTTCTTGGAAGCTTAGACTTCATGCATCAGGTTTATTTGTGGCAGTGACTGTTTAGATCTGAACACCACTGAGATACTAGAAAAAGCAGACAGCTTATTCTTACCTTATCTTACAACTTCCTAAAGTTTAGAATTGTTCCAGTCTGTTCTTTCTTTTAATGTTGAATTTTCTTTGTATTTGTAGGATAGCTGGAACACAATCATTACATGAACAGCTGCATCTACTAGTCTATCACCCTGCCACTCTCAGTTATTTATGCACCAAGATTATTGATTTGAAGTCAAACTTCATGACCCAATATTTGACTGTTGCATCAAATCCTGCAGCTAAGATCAAACAGCTATGAAGAGTAAGCAGATGAAGTTCTTTGCACACATTTGAAATGCATTCCTTAAAACTCAACAAGCTGTCAGTTAACCCTACCTTTAGAGCAGCTACAGGTTTAAGAGGTACACAAACATTCATGATAAACTATATTTGGACACCTCCATCCTCTAGCAGCCACAAGGAAAGCCCATTGTACTGATCAAGGTGTAACCTCAGATACTTGCAAATACTATTTTTGTCTTTAAAGCTTCATTAGCAATATATTTTGCCTAAGCATTTTAAAGAGCACAGTTCTGTTTTCCTTACCTGCCACCAGTCGGATTGTTCCCAAGATACCATATATAGGCCTTGTAACAGCTGAAGGGGGAACATCTTTCTTAACTGAAAACCAGAAGAAAAAACTGTCAGAATTTCAGACTGCTTCTTTCATGACTATATCAGAAAACTATTAAGCTAGGTTTGTCAAAGCTTCTTGGTCAAATCTCAAGTTTTGCTAGAGTCTTAAGAAGCAATGCATCAGAATTTCAAAGCCTGATGCAGGGTAGCAGGGGGAAGGATGTGGAAGTATTCTAACCCAATTTCTCATGTTGTTTTATCAAAATAGACATTCAATTAATAAATTCAAGCTCACTTACATGATAGTATAGCAAGTAGACTCCTCAATAATGTATTGTCCTGCCAGCTTCCAGAAACTTTTTGTTTTGAAGCCATCAAGACATCAAGGACAAAAAAACCCATAACTGCTTGTGCCTCCCACTTTTGACTGCTTCTCCTGAGCCTCAGCCTATTTCCATTTCAGAAGACCTAGTTTACTTTTTGGTCTATCTCTGCAAAACTACCAACAACAGCATAGATGTGGCAAGGGATACAGTGCTCCAAACAACATACCAAGAGATCCAAATATCAATTAGAAGTCCTAGCATGTTAAACTTTCATCTATCTACATTTCTGGAACAGCAGAAAGGATATTAAGAAAAGTTTAAGGAAAAAACCTCCAAAACACCCACATCAGAGTTATGCGTTTTCCCAGAGCTTGGAGAACAGAGAAAGATAGCACTTGATTTTTCCTTTGCTTTAAACACCTTGCAGGTTCATCTGATAGAACACCGATAATGAGAACAGATGAAGACTAATAAAAGACTTGGGACAGCTATCTTTACAGTTTTGAAGGGACAACTTTGAAGGAGAAATTGAAATATTATACTACAACACCAAAATAATCAGTGGGATAGGCACACTGTTCTTAGATGATGTATACAAGAGACCCAATAAAATGGAAGAGAATGACTGCTTTGATATTAGTATTACTGTAGCATTTCTGTCTGTTTAGAGATTAGTAATACTGAGGTACAGACTCCTGAAGTATCAAAAGGGAAGTCACCCATTGCCTTCATTTCTTGTTGTCATTTAATACAAGTTCTTTGATTGTTTTTATGCATGTTTCACTTTCTTAAAAGAATTAAACACATTTTGAAGGCTTCAGCATCAGTATGCTTAAGACTACTTGCACTGACATTTGAATCCAGATTTGCAACAGAACTAAGTTTATAGTAAGAGGGTTTTTTACTGTTCTTGTTTCTAGAGGCTTTATGAAAATTCAGGTTTCAGTATTAAACAGAAGACAGCACTGAGACAGTTTGGCAAAAGCTGCAGAAGCCCAGTGTTCAACCCTTCCTATATTTAAGCTTGGACTTGTAGCACCAATCCCAACTAGCTTGGATGAGTCAGTTTTTTCTGCTGTGATGCACAGTCTTACCAAGAACAGGGTTACCCACAGCATCAATCCCACAGCAAGAAGGCATTTCAAACAAAGTTCTTTACAGAATACAAAGGCACTATTTTTAAACAGTAACTAAAGACAATTTTTTTTTCCCAGTATTAGTTTAAGGTTCTTAAGATCTGGGAGTGCCTAGAGCAAAATAATAGACAGGAGAGGCCTATATTGAGAAATACTAGTGAGAAGAATACCTGTAAGAGTGACTTCCGTGGAGACTCTATCAATAGCAAGCACATCATCTGCTCCATCATCACAAGCTTCCACATAGAATTTCTCTGGTGTTATATGCCTTTAACAGAATGGATAGGAAAAAGGAATTTGTTTAGCAACACTTACTTTGGGTTTGTTTATTTATATTTAAGCTCTTCACCAGGTGAAGATAGAGCAATCTTAAACCTTATTTCAGCTGTAAAACCAAAATTCTCCCTGGATTACTTCCCAACGGCCACCAACATTGACAGTGCATAAAAAGCAAATCAAACTGATCAGTTACTGCAAAATACATGGCTTATTTAATAATCTTAATTCTTATTTAATACTGAAAGTTAAAGACAATAAGGTGAATTTGTGTACATAGTGGTCCACTATATAATTCACGTAAGCTTGAACTATGTCACTTAGAAATCCGATATGCCAAAACCAAACTTCAAAATAAAGAGTTTTTAATGAAGCACTTTCTAATATGTCAGAAACTAAAGCACCACATCCCTGATGCAAGTCTAGTAAACACAAAAATAATGTCCAAAGTGATAAAAACACCTGTCTCACATTAGAGTGTTCTGAGTGTTGTAAGAATCCACTAGAAACAACACAGGAAAAAAAAAAAAGAGTTAAAGGCATACACTAGTTTATTGAAACAGGTGTCTCAATACTACCATTCCCCAGATTTGTTAGCCAGGTCTATGTGACACACATGGAGTAACCTGTATCCCCACCATCAGACACATCACACACTGACATCCTGTTCAGACTTCGTCCCTATCTTTCCTTTAGATAAACTCTATGCAGTACAACACTAGTTTTCAGAAACAGTCCTTAAAAATACACCTGTTGAGATACTTGCAAGAAGCCAGACGTGTTATACTGTGCAACAATGAGAGTTACACAGAAATGACTTGTAGCTGTACAGAGCAAACGCTAAAAAACCAACCCCAAACACTCTTGAACTAATGTTCTTAACTCTCATAATGATATTTCTTAGTTTAAGGCTTGACAAGACTAGGGGTCAGAGTTTTAAACATCCTGTTCTGGAAACTTATTCGACAGGATATAAATTTTTAGGCTCCTTCTCCCTAAAAAGATCTTGCATTTCTTCACATCTTCTGTATTTTTTTTTAATCCTTCAGAAAGCTGAATTACAATCCTAATTTGGATCAGAAAAGCCCTTTGAAAGAGGTCTAGAAGACCTCTTTTAACATGCCTAACACCCCACCTTCCACCCACCAAAAGCAGGGCCAACTTCAAAGTTAAACCCTATTTCTTAGGGTGTGTTTTGACTCTCCCCAAGGATGGTGATTCTACAACCTCTCTGGGCAATTAGAGGAAAGCCAGAGAAGACCAAATGCTTAACTGAACTAAAAAAAAAAACAACACAACACCATAACACAACAAACTGTAAAGCAATCAATAGTTAACTATTCATCAGGTAATTTAGCTTCTTTAAAGGAAAATTAGTCTATGGGTCCTAAAATGGGAAACACATCAACAGTATTCCCCTTGTAAATCAGCCGCCTTAATCTTTCATGTACACATATGAAATGTGTTATCTTTGAAACTAAAAGCATTGGAGTAAGAAATACAAACATGCAGTTTGTTGAGCACTGAAGCCTTAAAACCCCTACTTTGCTTTCATTGCCTCTGTTTTTGACAAAGTGCATGTGTGCACCCCTGGCTCTTTAAGGGGGTTTCACAGCAATAACAGGAGCCGTTTTTACCACTGAAGAGCAAACAAGCTTACACAAATAGAACAGGCAAGACAAGCTTAAGGACATTTATAAGCCCTCAATTTGTTGAAGAATTTAAAAAGAAATCAGGACATACTATTTAAGGTGCAGTCAGAAACCTATTGATAGATGGCAGGAGACAGTAGTGGACATTTTTTCCACAAGAGAAAGCTGCAGATACTTAACTTCTGTTGGTTTAGCTGAACAGTCAGCTTTTTCTGGGAGGTCAGTTGACACACAAGACTCCAGCTAAAAAAAACTGGGGAAAAAACCACTGCAAAGTTCAATGTTGGAACCTGCTATGCCTTTAATGCAGATGCTTATGCACTCTTATTCACCTGACTATCTTAAGCAAAGTAAGTTGGAAAAAAAAAACCACCTTTTAACATAGCAGGTTGTAAAATAGTGTCCAAAGTAGTGAGAACAATAGTTTCAGTTTTTGAATACTCTGTATAAAGAACACAACATAGACAAGACACCTACACTAACCATACAGAGCACAACTGACCACTTCCATCCATGATCAGCATTTTTAAAAGCTGGTCTTTTCATTATAAAATGCAACATGGGCATGACTCTAATATCGGCACTGAGATTCACTTGCATATTAGTTAAAGCCTGTTTTCAAACAACCAAGAAAGAGCTTACAGGTGTAGAATATTTGTCATATAAACAAATTTCCTATTTATTACACTCAAGAATAATAATTTCTCCCTGAAGAACATGAAGTCTTTTACCCTCATCATCCACGAGTTAAGAAAAATGAGAGAATTAAGACTGCCAGTGCAAATTATGCCTGGCCTCTCAATACATGTCATACACCCTGCGTCACTCGAGCAGCCCCAGCATTTCTCTCTCTCTCAAATCCTAGCCCGTATTTTGTCTCCTGCCACTACCACTGCCTTTTAACAGGTTTTATTCATCACCTTCATCTCCTCTTATGCAATGCCCGTACATTTCTATCTTCACTTAAACTACATTTTACCCTCACCACACACAGAAAAGAAAACTCTGCAATCAGACCCCTCCTTCCTACGGTCCTCTCCAAGATCAGATTTGGTGACAAAAGTGTTATGGAGAACACAAGACAAGTGATCCCTCTTTTCAGTTCAATGGACCAAATGGGCTCTAGGCTTCAGGAGATTGCAGCATGCTGGAACAGTCTTGGCATTGACTGTTTTGGAGATTTGGGTGCTTTTGTTTTGGAGGTCTTTGGGAGGGGGGGAGGAGAGGCAGGAGGAAATCAGGTTGCCAGTCTATAAAGTCGAGAGAACTTAAACAAATACTTCTCTGTTGGGATCGCCATTCAAAACTGCCTAAAATACAACTGCACAACACCACAAACTGAAAAGCCCAATGCCCTAAAAAATGTTAAATCCTTGCTTCAGAAGAAGTGGGAGAATTCGTGCTCTTCGAAGTCTTTAACAGAAAGATGATTCACTTAGTCCTTGCTTCCTTTGTGTAAATAGTTGGAAGTTTTCTAAAATAAATACAGTTGAAGAGGCCAAGACTCAAAGAGGTTTCAGCCCAAATGCTGATTTACAAACTTACCGATTACCAGAACTGGGCTATTAGGCTCATTCTCATTTAGATGACCTTTTCAATCGTTAAGACTGCTATAACCAAGATGATTGCCTCCCACTTCTCTTTCAGGAAGGAAGCTGATGAACATTGCATACAAGAATGGTGTTTTTCCACAGACTCTACTCAGTACCGAGTCTGTATGTCTATCACAAGCTTAGAAAGATAACACACATGCTTGCTTTACTGATCCGAGGAGAAGATATTAAAATGCTGAAAGAAGGATCATTCACAATTATTAGGAATCTGCAGAGATTAATTTTGTTCCTTTAATGAAATAAGGAACTGATGAAAGTCCAAGTGCTAGTATTATAACAAAAATAATAATAAAGAAATGAGTATTTTCTAGAAGCCTGTAATTCTGCAGTTACTTTTGAAATTAGTTTTCATACACCAGGCTATATTCTGCTTTTGTATAACCTTCATATTTGACACTGGAGCCTCCCTTCTCCTTGGCTACGTTGTCACTGCTGTCTATCCAAAACATCCAGAACTCATACAGCAATATCTTGCTTCCATTACAGCACATAAAACCTCCACAAAGTCCAAGTTCCTCTATTTTTTTTTTTTAAAACCTGACTGCCATTACCATGGACTATTTCTCAGTGTTGCTAAAGAACAAAGGGAGTGATAAATGGAAATAGTTGACATTGGTAGCATAACTCATGGTACTCAAGAAAAGGAAAGGTATTGAAGCACTGCAACCACCAAATTCAAGTATTGCTGAAGGTGACTTGGATCTCATTTTGAAAATCTTCTCCAGCTGAAACTGTGTGGATTGCTGCTGAGATAAAACAACTCATTCAGTAGCTTTCACCCCTACAATTCAAAGTTGAGAAAAAAGTATCTGCAAGTGATTTAAAGATGGACAACCTAGAAGAAAAATACAGTACAGTTACACATCAGGCCTTAGTTTGAGTTTGATTGTGGTTTTTGTTGGAGGGGGTGGGGGTGTTTTTTTAAAATAAAAAGCACTTTTTCATTATTTCAGCTCATGTTGCTGAAGAAGCAGTCAAAAGGATAACCTATTTAAAAAGGGTGCACAGAGGCTACAATTAGAAAATGCTTTCAACTATCTTGCCTTCAAGAAGCAAAAAGAAAATTCAGTAAAACTCACTAAAAATTAAGCCTTTTGATTTTCTAGTTTCTTTAGTTCGAGCACTACGACTCTTGTGAAATCATTCTGGTCATTGGCATAAGTGAGTATACCTAGTACTGTAGTAAAACAAGAGAAAACTAAATGGCTCTACTTAAGTTAGTCCCCATACTCTCCAAAACTAGGCTAAGTACTGCATTGCAGAAAAAGTTTTTAGATGCAAGACGCATTTTTAATGCCTAGACGAGAAACTGTTCCACATGTGCCTGAGAAAAGGAAAAAAGGACAAGAGCACCTATGACCAGTTAGAATCTGAATGAGAGTTAACTCAGTATCTCTCATTTATGTAGTTATTTCAATATCATCCAAGTCATGCTTTGAATAAAAGATGTTTGCCACATTTATAGTCAGTGTCTGAACAAGGTTGGTGTTATGTCAATAGTGGTTTTCCTCCAAAACTTTCAGAAAGTTCCTACAAAAGCAAAGATACTTTGAAATTACCTTAAAGCAGGAAGTTTCACAGTTTTTCCTGTGTTTTTTCTTGTTAGCTACTTGTATTACAAAAGATTCTCTATTCTTCATTCAATTCAGGTTTACAGTATTCTTATGCTTCACGAGAAATTAACAGAGGAAGTCATCCTACCGCAAAACCCTTGAGCTGCATCTTAGGCTCTTCCAAGAAAAAACATCTTCTGTTGTTTTAACTGACCACTTTCATGGATCTCTCTTTAAAGACATTGCCTTCTCTTTTTAAGCCATTAATCAAAACAAGAGTTGTCCCATTAAGAATCCAAGGCAAAAGGCTGCCTTACAGAAGAAGAAAAAAAACCCAAAAACATTGCTTGTTTATACCACGTATAAAGTCAGCTTAATTTACAGTTAAGTGAGATAGTCTTATTTACTTTGTATATTTGTTGTGAAGTTTCACTTCATTAGTTGTATTATAAAGCAGTGTTGTACATCATGAAGATGACGCAGAGTTGCATCCCACATTTTAATGAGGCAGATCTTACAGACAAGAATATTCCTGTGTTCAGATACAGCATGCAAAGGGAACCATCATGCTCTAATGGCAACTAAAGATAGTACTTCACTCAATATCACTTAAGCCTTCTAGGCGCCAATAGCCAAACCCTTACTTCAACAATTGATTATTTCACCATAAATACTTAACATTGCTCTAATGCAGGAAACTCTTTGATGTCAGCCCCTAAATACTGTAATAAAGCAAGCCAAAAGCACATCCTCTACTGCGCAGCAATACATTTGCTGTACTCAAGATACCAAAGTGGTCTGCAGTGAGATATAGGAAAGACATTAGTATACACACACAGAGTCCCAACAGCATGTTAAGTAACAGTGCTAACACGCTGATGGTTTCAACACTCCAGAGATTCCAGATTTTCTAGGTGAGCAGGTGTGCTAATTATACATCTACAATAAATCTTACTCCTCAAGCAGAAACAACTCAAGGAACTGGAACATCTCTCATGTTGCAGGGAGGAGAAAGGGAGTATCATCCCAGGATTAAAAAAACACTAATGGAAATACCATTTAAAACCAAAAAAAGGTATGTATTAAAGGCATACCTTCATAATAAGTATTTCCAGTTAAGTTTCACTTAAGATGACAAATGATTTACTGTGTAAGTTAATGCCCTCCTCAACCAACATCCCTGAGCTTCACCATGGCAGCCACTTGATTAAACAGAAAAAAAGGCAGTGTAGCTGTTCTTTCTAGAAGTATTATCCAAACTCTGAAAACACAGTTTAGAAAACAAGCAAAAAAAACCCCCAAGACAAGATGCACTTTTGGACCTCTCCCCAAATACAGATGGGTGGAAGGCACTGTGTTCAAGTGCAGTAGCTACTAATGGCTGACCAGTACATTCACAAAGCATGCAGGCATAACCGGGGGCAGGAGGAGTTAAATTTGAAGCACAGCTAGTGTCAGAGACCCACAAGATCCTGATAAGGCTATCAGCAAGACAAGTCTTCACCCAAGCACAAAGAAAAAGGTGATTTTAAGCGAGCCAAAACAACAGCCAGGATTCTCTCTATTCTGCAGCCAGCTTTACCAATCAGGTTTTATTGATTAATTGGACTGGTAGCTTCACTACCGTCCACTAGCTTGCTACCTGCAGTAGCTGTTTGAATTTTACAATTTATTCCTGAGGCTACAAGAGGAAGTTAAGTAAGTACAGCAGTGACAGCAGGATGACAGAACTATAGATAGCAGGTTTCAGGTTAATAATTTTCCCCAGTAACTGTTGGTGTAACTCAAATAGTTCCAACGGCAGCACAGACACTAGACATCAGCAGTTTTACCAGTATCACCTGAACTTGACTGATGACACTGGTCAAGGCACAATGGGTTGGAGTCACTATTTTTGATAACATGAGAAACACAAGAGGTTTGCATTCAGAGCTAGAACTTCCAACTGGATGTACAGAATGGAACCCTGCAGAGCACTGCAATCAGTGAAGCTCCATACAGGGCCACCGGACTACCCAGAAGAGGTGCAGTTGAAAAGTCTGACCTTTTCGTAGTGAGAATCAGAAGTCAGATTAAAAAAAAAAAAAACACCACACCAAACAATACACTGTTACCACTAAATCCCCAAAATGAAGTCTAGCCTGGATTTCTCAGAAGAACATTCTCCTTTGACCTTTCCAACCTAGTAAGTTTGACTCATCACCCAAGTTATGGCCCTAGATCTTAAAATGCTTAGTAGAAAGTCTGCAGTCATTACCACAACTTGGTATAATAACAGGAAAAAAAGCCTGTTTTTCAGAACAGAGAACAATTCTGTTTCCAAGTTTATGAAAAAATTCATGTTAAAGTACCTTTGACACAGCCTTGTTCTAAAAAGATCAAAACTTACTTTTAGTTGAGATTAAACTTTAAATGAGAGGATTGTTTACTAACCTGTATCTAGAAGAATGCTTTTACTTAAAAAAATTCTCGGTAAAGACTGTGTACTACAAGCCACATAACTGCTACTCACACAACTCACCTTTGCTCCTCTGCAGGCAAAAAGATCACAAGTTCAGCTTAAAAAAAGACAAACATCATTTAGGTGACAAGAGGAACAAAAAAGCTTTCTGCCAAATAAGCAAGTCTTTCAACCATCACTGATGATCTTACTCTTCAGTAATACTCAATTATCTCCAGTGTCTGTGTACCCTCACATAGCTACCTAATCAAAGTAAGGAAAGAAGCCCAGTGATTTTTGAACACATAACAGCATTATGACAAACTGTTTATACAGATCTCTAAGAAAGATCTAAGTATGTTTGTTCTGAATCCAGAAGATGACTGTGAAATGAAATTTAACAGAGCATTAACTACGGTTAAATCAGGCTTAAAAATCACTTTTGGATACTGCTGCCTGAAAAGGGCAGCAGTAACTCAATTATACAGTTTCAAGCTAATATTTAGAGGTCAAAAGCCTCGGAATGCCTTTAGGACACACAAGGACATTCCACCGTTGACTTCAGACAGCCACAAAGAGTCTCACGCTCAGAGTAATTTTTTCAGGAGTTTCAACCATCCAGTGTGACAGCTTATAAGGGAAACGCCTTGTCAGTTTTAACTTTGTATTGCTTTGGTTATACAACTGCTTTTGCTGCGTAAAGGCAGCAAGCGAACATCTGGCACATGCAAGTTCAAAGGGTTACATTCCCTTCTAAAACCTTTGTTTGAATAAAAAAATTACACCAGAAGGTTAGAAGAATTTATTTGAAAAGTCACAGTAGGCCCTACACAGGGAAGTCCCAAAAGTTCAAAATCATCAACTGGCATCAAAACCATAGCACAAAAAACCTGTGCCACAAAGAACTGACGGGTAAGTACGCTTAAGGAACCTTCTGCTGGCAAGTAGCACTACACGTACAGAGCTTTACGTTAGCATCGCTACTCGAGTTTCTCCAAAAGTCACCTATAAAGAAAGCAGAAGACAACCTAGGTTCCCCCGCTCCGTGCACCACCCGGGCAGAGCAGCCTCTCCCTCAGCACCGCAACTCGCCTGTCGCGCTGAGGCGGGCACCAGCAGAGACCCACAGGCATCAGCCCTCCCGTACACGCAAGAGGGAAACGAGGCAGACACGCGAACCGCCGGCGGCGCTTCTACCCACAGCTGCGCTATCAGACGGACGCTGAAAGGGGACCGGATCCGTACCCGCGGCCAAAGTCCCCCTCCCTCTCGCCCCGGGCTGCGGCACGCAGTCGCTGCCTCGGGCCAAGCCCTTCGCGCTGACCCAGGAAGCGAGGGAGAGGCGGCGAGCCCGGCAAAGCCCGGCGGCGGCCCCGGAGGATGGGGTAGAAGGACGGACAGACAACGACGGGGCACCCGCGCAGCAACGGCCGAGAGCGGCAGCGAGCCGCCGCCACCGCGGGGCTGCCGGAGCGCGGCGGGACGCGCGCGGATCCGCGAGGGGAGCGCGGGACGGGCGGGGGGAGGGAACAGGACAGGCGACCGTTGCTCCAACGGCCGGCCCCTCCCCGCCCCTCCCGCAGGGCCGGTAGCAGCAGGTNCCGCAGCGGATCACTCACAGCTTCAGGCTGGCGTAGGCCGCCGCCGCCGCTGCCGCCGTTCCTGCCGCTGCCGCCGCCATTCGTCCCCCTCCGGCTGTCTCCGGCCGCCGCCGGCTCCGCTCCGCGTCGCTCCCGCCCCCTCCCACCCGGCCGCTCCCTCCCTTCCAGACTGACGCGTCCCCCGGCCTTGCGGGACGGCACCCCGCACAGGACAAACCTACTCACGCAGGCTAGCGAGCGCCACAGGGCGGGGCACCACCTATGGAGGAAGGGGGGAGGGCCTGGGCTGACTCGCCGGCCCCGCAATTGGCTGAGCCACAAGCGCTCTAACCCCGCCCCCGGTGCGCCGGTAGAGGGGCCACCGGGGCACCGCGAAACGGTGACGCGAAATCCGGGGCGGGGCCTTCAAACGCAGCCGGTGGGGATTGGCCATCTCGCGGGTAGGGCGGTAAGCCACACCCCAGGGGAGCCGCTGGGCGGGGCGTCGGCGGGGAGATTGCGTTAGATTGGCTGCCCTCCGAGCGGCGGCCCCGCCCCCGCCCGGGTCTGTGGTGAACTGCATGCGGGCAGAACAGTAATAACGAGCGGGGCCAGTGGCGCAATGGATAACGCGTCTGACTACGGATCAGAAGATTCTAGGTTCGACTCCTGGCTGGCTCGGCTGCTCTTTTTTTTCCCCCTTCTTGCTCCCTCTCTGGCTTTTTCCTTCCTGTTCTTCAGCCCGAAGGTGCTGCCTGCACCCCCTCCGCTCCTGGGCAGGCCCCCCGTCCTGCTCAGACCCACCCTCATGCGCCCAACGTGGGGGTCCGCCAGGGGAAGGGGCCTCCAAAGCACCCCAGGGTTGGGCGGTGTTGCACGGCCTCATGGCCCTTGGCAGCCCGCTGCTACAGGCACCGCCTCGGGGACTACTGCTGCAGGGGAGGCTGGTGCCTACCTGGGCATCCCCACCTGGGCTGTGGGGGGAAGCCCAGGTCTGGGGGTTCGGCACAGAGCAGGCCTGGGGCACCTCCTGGCCTATTTCCCACTGGATCCAGCCCTCTGGGTATCATTGCCAGGTTTTGGGCAGCTTCTCGCCTCAAGGAGGGGGAACCCCAAAGTATAAATACAGGTAATACTATTTATTGGCTTCATTTTAGCTGGTAGCTCCACACTGCTGTGGTGCTGCTCGGCCAGCAGTACTTAAGCATCCTGTCTTCAGACATGAGGCGTCATGGGTGCTGAGTGCAGCGAAGCCTACAGGGGCACCACATGGCTGCCTGCCTCCCAGAACCACAGGAACTCTCCCCAAAACCCTCCCCTCCAACACTGCAAAGGAGACCCTCATGCTGGGACCGGAGCCTGCTCCCACCCATGGCACATCCCTCCCCAGCTCCTCACCTGGGACCAGGGTCTCCCTGGAGGGATGCCGGAGCAGGACAGCCTCAGACAGGGCCGCAGCAAATCCCAGCTGCCTACGAAGGACTGGAAATCCCCAGTGAACCCCACTAAGAAGGTTTCCCCCTGCCAGTCCCTGCTTCAGCTACTGAGGCAGGGGGAGAGGAGGAAGGCAGAAGTTGGGAAACCATCATTTCACAGCGTTAACTCCCTCCCATGGACTCTGGGCAATGATGATCATTGTAATTTTAGGAAAGACGACACTGAGCACTGCTTTATCGTATTGTCTTTAATCACTGAAATCACAACAGGCCAGCGGCTTTGCCCCTCGCTGCCAGCCTTCACTCTTTATAAATATTTAACAGCACAGCAGAAAAGAGGGCTGTGTTCACAGGTGGCTGAGGTTAGTTACACCAGCACAAATCCTAAAAGACTCTCTTCTGGAGTTGAACTTTAAAGGAAACATAAAATAATTAGTACCATTCAGTATTGTTAGCCAGGCTCTGGATTTGCTTTCCAGATACAGAAAGCCACAGCCTGTGTGTATGCGCCCGGGTCCCCGTCTGGCCGTGCACCGCAGACCTGCTGCGCGAGGACGAGGGACGGTGCCAGCAGTGCTGGGAACAGCGGCCCGGTCATCCCTCATCCCTGCACCAGGGCCACGGGGCATCCCTGTCATTTGCCTTCGCGGCTCTATGCCATGTATTTTCACGTGGGGACCGTTTCTTCCCGTCTCTCATCTTGTCTTAGCGGGCTCCTGACGCATATTGCCACGCGAGCTTCTGGCTGCCCTGGAAGAAAGCAGGGTGAGGATTTTTATTGCTCAGAAAAGCTTAATTTTGCTTCTCCTTAGGATGGGTGAGCAGCTCAGGGCTCTGTCTGGGCTCACGGAGGAAGACGCCTGCTCGATCAGCTCTGGTTAAGTACACCTAGTGCCACTGCAGCCAGCGAGCGGCAGGATGCAGAAACGGAAAAGAAGAATGAATGCACAAATGCAGTGCAATGAGAGAGGCAAACCCCCTCCCAGCTTCTCCCAGTGACACAGGCGCTCGGCCTCAGAGGATGGAGGAAAAGGGATGAGTATCTGGCCATAGCCCTTCCCTGCCCGCAGGTACTGATTCCAGAGACATTTCTCCAGCAATAAGCCTGGGTCAACTTGTCCTTACATTTGTGCACAGAAGGTTGCTCAAAAGGCATCTACAAACACTTGGCATGGGCACAGAGGTGTGAAAGGCAGGTCTCTTGCAGGCAGCATGTGCCGCATGTCCACGTGCACAGACATGACAGCGCACACGACCCCAAAAGCGGACACAGAGCACGCAGCCGAGGACGACATGGGGGAAGCATGGTCCAGACCAGCGTACGCAGGTGCGCTTCCCCTCAAAACCCCCTCTAATAAATGTCCAGGAATACGACAAACAAAAGCAAATCCCCTCCGTGCCACCTTCTCCCCTGCTCTCTGTAATCACCTGCCCTCTTTTCCCTATAGCTACTGTATTTTTTAAGTCGCATCCTTCTTTCTCCGTGCACCCCACTGCTTTAGTACATATTTTTGTTTATTGAACAAGAAGTTGGCAGTCCATTTCAGTGATCTTTTCAAGGCAACTTTTACACTGCCGCAGATTCATCCCAGGTATGCCTTGTCTGTAATAAAATCACTCTGCCCTTGATCCAACACTGACCTAAGCACACGCAGTGATTTTCATGTACGTGCGCAGCCTTACTGGTTTCAGTGGGACTGCCTGCCTGTGCACTTCAAGCTTAATGCAGAGGGAGTCCTTCATGCAATTTTCTTAGCAACAGCAGAGTACAAAGCTGCTGCTGCATCAACCAGCAGCAGGCTGACATTCAGGTAATTTGGAGAATAAAGTCAAAGTGTTCAAGTAAGGATGAGGAGCGTGTGTCCACTTTCCTTTAAGCAAGGACCCGGTTTTTCTGTTGTTTAAATAATGAAGTGGTAAAATTTCCAGGGCAATACAGAAGTGCAAAACTGGGACTAAATTCATGAGGAAGAGCGCGCCTGTGATCCTCTCCAGCGCTATGAACTCACGGGAGGGAGAGGAGGTCACAGCAGCGCTTACGAACAGACCCAAATACTGAAATTCAGGGATGCCAAATATTTGCCCAGTGCTATAAATCAGCACAAGGAGAAAGCACAGGAAGATTTTTACTTTCTTCTCTCCGCAGCCAAAGATACCCCTTCCTTTTGAATGGCCTGCCAGACCCGTACCAGCTCTTATGAGCCCAGTTTTCTCCTTTCACATCACACCTGATGCTGATGAGACTCCACTATTTCCAGACCAAGGAGCTATTCACTTTGTAGTAAGAAGATATGCAAAAGAAATCATTTAAACCCTGAAAGACTGGGAAAACATTTTAAAAGCCCCCAAATGAAACTCAGAAACTGAAGAGCCACAGATCTCATCAAACGCTCCTCACCAGGGTGCGTGAAAATGCTGTTCCCTGAGTTTAACATCAGGGCAGTTTCCTAAATCACTTTGATCGCAGGGATTTCTTACACTTTAAATTACACAAAAATGTCTGCTTCTTCTATAGCTGGGGCTTTTCCCCTGGCTTTTATGCAAAAATCCCTATTTAAATGAGTTTCCGTATTCTAAACAACAGAAATTTAACAGCATGGTCTGAATGAAAATATCTATTAAGCTCTGGCTCCTGAAAGCAAGTTTCAGGGAATTCACTTGAATACACTGCATGTAGCAGCGCAATGGGACTTCCAAGGGTGCCTTACCCTAAAATCAGTCAGAAGAGCATGCTGGGGGAGGAATTAAGACTAACTTTTCATAGCACATTTTAGCATCTTAATAAATAAAAAGACAACAAGGTTCCCGTGAATAGCAAAACCCAATGTGTATCAGCCAGGTGACAGGCAGAATTTAACAGCTTTTCTGAAATTCTTCTGCAGAGCACGCAAAGCCTCGCACCTCCAGCTCCAGAGCTACCTGCCTGCCCGTTTTTAACTTTGGGGGAGCAGCCTGAAGGCAGGCAGTGAGGGCTTGCAGCTCCACAGATGCCTGGCTGGGGGTGAGGAGGAGGAGAAGCCCTCCCCTGTGCAGGATGCCCCTGCTTCCCCACCAGACCCACCATCAGGCAGCTGCAGAGCCAGGGACAAGCCAGGGACAATCAGCACGGACTCAGACACCCACAGCCTAGGAGAAAAGGCAGGAATAATAAGGAGCTTAAATGAATTCTCACTCCCAAAGATAAAAGCGGTGCAAGTTAGCACACAGAGGGGAGCAGGGCAATGCAGCAGACATTTCAGCTTCAAAACCATCAACTCACATGCTCCATTTTCAATAGCTTCACATTGTCATTTCTAGCTCTTCGTAAACACAGGAAAGGAGAGCATTAGCACTTAATAATTTATACTGGACCTCAAAATGGAAAGTAGGGCAGCCTTCATTTCCCCAGCACTGAGGGATACGGGATGGCTGGCAGCAGTAATGAGACACCACGTGGGAGTAGAGGCCAAACTTTCTGCTCATGCAAAGGAGGCTCCACAAACGGGCTGCTTAAGGCTTTCCACGAAGGAAAATTGTTCTTCTCCCCCTCCTCCTCTTGCCTGCTTATTTTGGGGTTCTGGGGAAGGCTGCAAGAGTGAGACAGTAGTTTAAACTGCAGCTTAAAATGAAAATATCAGCCCCGCTAGTGTTTTCAGATCTTCCCAAAACGGAGGCCAGAAAATGTGCGTGAGGGGCTGCTCTAAAAATCAAGAGCTAGCAAAAGCATAAGCCACGTAATAGCTGGTCTCTCAGAGACAGAACAACAGATCAGGGCTGGTGTTTCCAGCTCACTTCCAGAAGCCACTTTGATATCCCACTGCCTTTGCTGCCAACAGAAGCTCGGACAGGGGAACCACCTGCCCAAGACAGTCTGAATTATTTACCAGGGACACTCAGCTGGCGTTATTTCCCACCTCAGTCCCTTCAGACAGTCCTAAGATCACAGTCGCATCTTGAGACACCCCCGGCCCCGTGCCCAGCTGTGCTGCAGGACACAAGCTGGCACGGCACGCCGGGGCGAGAGCACTGCAGGATCTGCCCTGGGACTTTTGTTGCCCCCAATCCACATTGCCTGGATACAGCACGCTGTATTTTGTGTCGGTTCCCACCCCTTCGCTATCTAGCATTTGGAGGCCAAATTTAAGGCTCCAGGGAGCTCACATATTTGGGGTCAATTTTACCTCCTCTAAAAGCACAGATAAAACTCTCCAAATTATGTATGCCCCAGAGCCACGTATACTGCAGTGGGAAAGCCCCCCCCGCCTTGACCTTTCAGTCACCCACTGAGGAGTTGCATGGCCCCAGGAGAAATGGCACCGCAGAGCCAAGCCACACGAAAGCTGGGGCTCTGGATGGTTTCCAGCGCGGGGCTGACCTCCAGCCACATGCCGCCATCCCCATCCCGAAGAGCAGCAGCAACAGGCAGAGGCACTTACAGCTGGATGGGGCAGAAGGCTGGATGGTCTGCCGGCCCGATGAAACTCCACGCCAAAACCACCAAGCTCCTGAGGCTTGGGCGCTTTCAGATGTTCACACTTCAGCCAAGGCAAGCTGATACAGACGTGGAGGAGGGTGCTAACAGACCACTGGTCTTCAGCTGTTCTACAGCAGATGCTTGTGCCTCTGTTTAATACTTAGTGCAGCAACTTGCACCACTCAAAATGGAGGCCCGTGGTATTTATTAGCACAGGCAGAGACAGGCAGCTTGCTGCAGCCAGCATCTGTGCTGCTCCAGATGGGTACACGAGGCAGTCTGACTACGTGGTGTAAAGTTCAAGCACCTATCTAGCTACATTCATGCTACGGAAAAAGAGGTCTGGTTGAACCATAGTGGGTTCTCGGCACAGGCTCATGTCAGGAGTACCAGTGCCACTGCTCAGCTAATTTATTGTAGTTTCCTCACTAAAAAGATCTTCAAGAATGTCATCCTGTCCTCTATCAATCAGAACTGAATTTACATCTTTAGCAGGGATACATTAGGATTCAACTAGTTTTCCACACAATATGTCCGAAAGGGTAGCTAAGATCCCTGATTGCGTCCAAGACTTTAAATTAAAAGCTTTTTCTTAAGCAAAAACTTTGTACCTGTACACGAGGGGCTGCACAGCTTTGGTACCTACAGAACATACACTGCAGGCACATCTATCTTACATGTAACACATACTGGGGGAGCAGATTTCTTTGACTATAAAGCGGGGGGGTTCAAAATGAGAAACAATCTGCCTTTCTGCTTTCTCAGCAGAACAGAAACCAAGGGCCAAACTCACTAACCCCTTGCTCAGATAAGCTGTTGTTATTCATGGGAGCAAATCTGTTTATACCAACATACTCATTTGAGTACAGGTTGTGGAGCTGTGTAACAAAGCCTTCATAACAATCTCAAGTTTGTTCCCAGAACTCTAAATAAGCACCATTATGAAATGGCTTTGCACTGGGTAAACACCAGGGAAAGGAGTGGCCAGGCTGGGGGCTGAGCTGTGGGGACAAGCTGAAAAACTCAGGCAAGTGTCTGTGTACAGAGAGCTTTTTTTCCAAAGCAAGCTCTGCAAGCAAGAACGAGGCTGGATTTCCCCAGCATCCACACTTTCAGCATCCTGACCTTTCCTTTCCAAATATAATCCGCTATTCAGACTCTGACACAGCAGTCCAGCCCCTGCGTATCACGCTGACACGCAAGCTCGGGCCCCAAGTCACCGTGCTAGCTTAGCCTAGCTTTTTTTTTTTCCAGCTTTTTGTTCAGTTTGAAATGGGATGTTGGCCTCCACCTGCCAGCCAGCACACCTGGTTTGTGCTTGGAGAGTTGGTGCTGTTACAGCCAGACTTGACACCACAGTTTGGGGAATTAACTGGAAGGTCCGAGCACACCATTTTGCACAGACCCCTTTCTTTTCTTTTCCTAAAGAATTAATAAAAAGAGAGAGAGCGTGCCTAAAAACTGGTATTAATAGGTTGATGTCCTTCAGGGAATCTGATGAAATGTGCTTGTCAGGAAACACTTAGCAGACTGACGGGATGTCCCCGGCAGGCAGGCAAGCCAGCCAGCCTCTGGCTTTTTAACTGTGCACGGCACGATCTGAGTTCATAGGCACGACAGCAAGTTGTGCTTTCACTGAAGAATCTTCCAAAATGAGCCAAGACGAATCTCCAGAGAGCAGAAAAAGGCACATAAAAGTAAACTGATCAGTTTAGATAACATGCCACATTCTCGGTCAAGTAGACATGGTTTGATACAGCTGGAACTCAGAAGCATACAGACTCTGGGAATCCCACAAAAATCTCTCATATCCTTTTACAGGAACATTGCCGACTGGCGAAAAACATGCACAGGAAATCAACTGAGGGTGGGGAGAGGGACATCACGTAACAAGTCTTCTGTCTGGGCTTTCCCATGTCGGCCACACTGGCTAGTAGTGGTGCTGGTACACAGCTGCTGGGGTAGTGCCGTTCTCTATGTGTTTCAGATGACAGGAGTGACAAAGCAAATGTTCATCTAGCGGGTAACAGCGATGCCCGTCTTCATCGTTCAGTTCCATCCCACAGTCCTGCAATGAGAGGCCATGAAAATTATTAGAGCATGTGTTCATCTTCCAGCGTCAAGCAGGGTCTGGCTTCCAGGAGGGTGGTTTTGTGATAAGGATGGAAGACACCCAGCCAACAGCTCCTTCCTAGTAAGTCCAACATTTGCCATGAGAAGGGAAGCATCTTACATAGGCATTTTGAGGGGCAGCCTTGTACAAATTTGTCTTATGCAGTTTTAACTGAATAAACTTTATCTCGTGGAGAGATGCAACCCTATGTATTTTAAACATGCTCGTGTCTCCTTACACTCTCAGGTAGGATTCACCTCTTCACATTACATTAATTGCAGTTGTAATGATGTGAAACCGGCCTGCTGAGTCAGGGCCTCTTTCCACTGCATACGAGCAGAGTGAGAGAAGACATCTATTTCTTTTAATTCACAGAACCAAAGCATGAAGGCTCTCTGGGAAGCCCTGCACGGAGACCAAACTGTGTTCAAGAGCTGGCATCTCTTGGGATTTTTTTGTGCAGCCATATCCTTTCTCCAGCCCCAATGTCATTTGTTTCCCATGAGAGTGAAGGTAACATACACCAGACAGGATCAGTCATCAACTGAGCGTTTTTGAACAATCTGACTTGGAAATCAGATCCACTAATGTGATCTGGAGCTCAAGGCTTCTAAAAGGCAGCAGTAGAACCTTACTAAGTCACCACGTTTCCTTCATTAACAAATAAACTGCCAAGTTTAAAAGTGATAATTAACTCTTTGCCCATAATTTTAAGGATAGCAAATGAAATTGCAGCTGAGACACACTGCTGCAAAAACTTTTGTCCTCAAACTGGAAATTTCTCAGCCACTGATAGAAAGGGTCGCACAATGCAAGGTTTGAATTGCTCATCTACTGCCATTGGAAGGGAAGAGATTTATTTCCATCTTAAAAATAATAGTAGTTATCACTGTTAAGTGCCCACTCCCTGAGAAAGCTGCTGACCTACCTCGCAGTGATAACATTCCACGTGGTAATCCTTGTCCATGGACACCACCCGAATGGTCTCATCAGAACCCTGTAAGCATTCAAGCAAAAGAGAAATTACAAAGGATTACAGCAGGATCAGACACATGCCCTCTGTAGATTGCTTCCTGCAACAATGTGAATGTTGAACAAATGCATCTGAGCTGCTGGTTGGACACCACAAATAAATCCTGCCACCTGCAGTTATTTTTACAGTAAAGCTTCATCATCGACTGCAGATATCCTCTAAAATGTAACATCAGAAATGTTAAATTCTCTCTGTTTAACAGTCACATCTATCCCAAGTCAGGCATTAATGATTTGGTAATTCCAATATATCACATTTCTCAGCATTTTAAATTGGTTTTGCCCAAGATTCATCCCCTCCAAGTATTAAAATTAGTTTGTCCCAGAGGGGTGACACAGAGGTCATTCATGAGCACCACCAGCATTTACTGACATGAAGGAAAGGTATCCCAAACATAAAACTAACAGCAGTATAATCCTGCAGGAGATGAAAAGGCAGCCTGGCTCGGCAGAAATAAGCTTCATTATCAAGCCAAAGAAGGGTCACATCTCAAGGGCAGTGTATGAGCTGAGGTCAAAAGGTTGCACGCTGGAGGAAACGATCACCTCTCTCTATCCCCAAGGACATTTGTCTTGACATAGGGTCAAGTGTGAAAGAGAGCAAGAGATGAGACATGACGCTACCTCCCCAGAGGGGATACGAAATAAAAGGCTCTCACCTCGGAGGGCAGAATGGGAAGTCCACACGCTGCACACTTTGGAGCTAAAACTCTGGAAAAGCAATGAGAAAATTAAGGCAAGTTATAGATCAACATAAAAAGAGAGGCCTGTATGCTCTCGGCGATAAGATGAAAAGCTGCAGCTGTAAATAACTTATCCACAGGAAAGCTTTACATACCGAGATCATAGATTCATTTTAGGATTGATTGTAAGTAATGCTTGGCACGCACTGCTCAGTCAGGCAAAAAAAGACCTTACATTTTACATTTAGTGCCAGAACAAAAACAAACCCACTGTAGAATTCTTGGCTGCTACTAAGAGATTTGGAAGAGAGACTGAGGAGAAACTGAGCAGGACTGTCCCCAGAAAAACACATTAAAAGAAGTGGCAGCCTTGCACCGGGGCAGGAAACCTCGGAGAAAACACCACGGGACCGTAAGGTTCCTTAAGGCCTTATAACACAATGTAACATGATAAATACATAATTAAATGAAATAGCAAGGAAATGTGCATCATTTCAGAACAACGGTGGCACACGGAGGCAACTCTAATCTTGGCACAACACAGAACAGTTCCCGGGGCTGCCTGAGCAACACTTAATACTCTGCCTGCTCAGAAAATGGACTAAGGAGCAAAGCGAGCCAAACCGACGCTCAGAATGTATGCAGCTCTAATATCATAACTACCAGGTAAGAGCACAGCCATTTTATTTTACTAAATGACAAGTGTTTTTTTAAGTGGATTTATCAGTTGTTTAATTTAGAGCTGGATAAAACTTTCCCTTTGATTTCTAAAAGCATTCCTTAAAAGTCAAACTCAGCCCTGCAACTACTCAAAAAGCAACTCACGTTGATATCAACGGGCATTCACAGTCTTACTTTAGAGTGGACTGATTTCTTACATCACTGAACACTTAATGAGCACTATTTCTCACTATCTCTGCTTTGCAGAAGGAGCAGCCGAAGCCCGGGGGTTAAGTGACTTCCTGAGTTACACAGAAAGTCGATGGCAGAACAAGAGGAGAGACATCAGAAATTTCTAGGGTCTAGCCCCATCCTCAAACTTCTACCTTCTAATCCTGTCCCTATTTTACTAATCCACACTTCCTAATTCGCTGAAAAGCTAAATTAGAGGCTTGTTGACTGGAGCATCTCTGCCATTTGTTTTTGTCCTTACTTGTGGTAATCTCTGACACAGTAGATTTTGTTTTCAGAGTCTACAGTGAATGGCACACCATCCAGACACTCGTTGCAGACCACGCATCGGAAGCAGCCTGGATGATACGATTTCCCTAGAGCCTGCAGGATCTGCAACAAACCAAGAGACAGGAAAAAAGCACGTGAACAGCAAATAAAGGTGAAAATAATAAACACGCAGCTTTATATCAGACAATGCTGCCTATTCATCAGCGGGGCTGTGTCTTTTTTCAGGCATCTCATCTGAAAAATGAGTTAACAGGGATGGAAAGGGCAGCTGGAATCAATATATATCACCTGGTTCCAGAGAAATGAATTATTAGCATGGGGAAGAAAACAATTTAGAGACTCAGTCAAGGTATTTAGCATTACAAAGGATAGAAGTGACAGAATTTAAAAGAAGGAAAATAATTTCTGAAGCCAACAGTTGGAGAATACTTAGCAGGATCACAAGGCAAGACATACCAGGCCAACAAAAGGAAATACATCTTTATATTCTCCATGAGATGCTGAAACAAATACTCTTGCTAGGTTTTTATAACGCCTTAGATATCCAAGAGCTTTGTACTCACTAGCCTGGCTTTCTAATTAACACAGACTATGGAAACTGTATTGAACTCAACAGCTGCAATTCACCCTGCTGGCTTTGGGGCAGCAATTACTACCTGGAATACCACTTCTGAGTATAAAATAGCTTTTCCAATTTTAGTGCTTTCCACTGCAAGCAGGCAAGCAAAGATAATTAATGATACGCATTGGGAAAATCTTGGGAGGCGTGCTGTGAACTAACCACTCCGAAATTCCTAATTTTTTTGCCTCAGCCATAGCTCACCATTCTTATGACCATGAATTTGTCTCCCTCTGAATCACCCACAGCTGAATGCTGCCCGGTGCTGGCTAAAGGCCAGCTGACCCCTTGAGCCGTGACCCACTCTGTGCAAATCTTGAACAGATGGTACCTGTTGCAGGCTAACGAGAACTGCCTGCTTCAGCAGGACGTCCACACATCTACTCAACAGTTTTCAAGGACTTGGACAGATCTGAACTGACGTCTGGATCACATACTCTGGGTCGAACCTATTCCCCAAGGTATCAGCCCAACACCTTCCAGCACCCAAAACAAGTGGCAACAAGACAGCAGCTTCATCCTGAAGGTACGTGGGAAGCCACGGCTTGACTACAGGAAAGACAGGCTCAGCAGAGCCGCACTGATAGAATCAGAATCATAGAATGCTTTGGGTTAGAAGGGACCTTTAGAGGTCATCTAGTCCAACCCCCCTGCAGTAAGCAGGGACATCTTCAACTAGATCAGGTTGCTCAGAGCCCCATCCAACCTGACCTTCAATGTTTCTAGGGATGGGGCCTCCACTACCTCTCTGGGCAACCTGGTCCAGTGCTTCACCACCCTCATTGTAAAAAATTTCTTCCTTATATCTAGCCTAAATCTACCCTCCTTTAGTTCAAAACCATTACTCCTAGTCCTGTCACAACAGGCCTTGCTAAAAAGATTGTCCCCATCTTTCCTATAGGCCCCCTTTAAGTACTGGAAGGCCGCAATAAGGTCTCCCCACAGTCTTCTCTTCTCCAGGCTGAACAGCCCCAACTCTCTCAGCCTGTCCTCGTAGGAGAGGTGCTCCAGCCCTCGGATCATTTTCGTGCCCCTCCTCTGGACTCGCTCCAACAGCTCCATGTCCTTCTTGTGCTGAGGGCTCCAGAGCTGGACGCAGTACTCCAGGTGGGGTCTCACCAGAGCCGAGTAGAGGGGCAGAATCACCTCCCTCGACCTGCTGGCCATGCTTCTTTTGATGCAGCCCAGGATACGGTTGGCCTTCTGGGCTGCAAGCGCACACTGCTGGCTCATGTCCAGCTTTTCATCCATCAGTACCCCCAAGTCCTTCTCCGCAGGGCTGCTCTCAATCCCCTCATCTCCCAGCCTGCATTGATATCGGGGGTTGCCCCAGCCCAGGTGCAGGACCTTGCACTTGGCCTTGTTGAACCTCATGAGGTTCACACAGGCCCACCTCTCCAGCTTGTCCAGGTCCCTTTGGATGACATCCCGTCCCCACGTGATGCCCCTCCATGATGGCCCACAGCAAGGGAGCACTGCAGAGCCACGGCACTTCTGAGCAGGAAGCATCGACAGGATTACAAATACACTGTCCAGGGAAGCTCGAAAGGGGATGAAAGAGCTGAAGGCTCTGATTTTCAATTTGCACTGCAAACAGACAGAGCAAAGTCTCTGCATTGCATACAGCAGTGTGCCAGCTTCACTTCCTTGCAAAAATCAACGGAAGGCTTAGTGGATTTTCTTTCTGCTACCAATCTCACACTAGGCAGACTACCAGATGATAACAGGCAGTACTGGATATGAACATATTTTGCTTTTGACGCATTCTTCTAAAAAGCTGTGGGATTTTTTCTCCTAAAGCAATTATCACTTACCATGTCCATTATCAAATGACCACAAATGAAACACCTGTCAGCTGACTGCTGGAAACCAGAATACTGCAAGGACAAAAAAGAATTGGTTTAAAATTTCACAAGGCTAGTCGAGCATAAACAACAGCATATTATGGGGTGTTATTTGCTTGACCTTTTTCTGTACTCCTTACACAAGCTAAACTTTCCAGTGCTTTTGTCAGTATATGAAGCTGTGGATGGGTGCCCAGAGGATATTCTATAAAGACATCAGACTTCCACTGTTCAGAAGGAGTATGAGTTCCTGTAACTTTCAAGTCCTAAATTTAATTCTAATTAAGTATATAAGTAAATACCATAAATGCACATGCAAGTAAGGCATTTACTAATAAGACTTACATTCTTATTTGACCATGTGAATCTACACGCCAGGAATACTTGTGTTTATCACAAATTCGTATCACAACATCTGTATATATAGGCTCAGAAAGCCAAATTCTTCCTTTGGTTACACCATTATAGGTCTACTGGAGCTTCCCTGAGGTCAGTGGTATTGTCCCAGCTCTCTGGTAGTATATCATTCAAGTTTGGCCCAGAGCACCCTTCTTGCTGCTATTGCTAAGATCTAACGGTGAGGAACTGCCTGTCATGTCCATGACATGCACCTCAGGCACAACACATCATCTGTCTAAGGTTTCGGTCCTGTCTGAATGGTGGAAATGCAAACTGGAAAAATGAAATAGTTTAGATGCATTTAACCAATCTTTCCATTTTCAGCCTGTGTAGAATATACTGATGAGAGCAAAGAAGATTAACTCGCTTCTGTCTGACAGAAATCACTAGACTTCCCCAATAAATAGGCAAATATGACTTTTTCAATTCTCAATGAAGGCTTACTCTATGGGGGCTCGACGGCAGGGGGGTATATGACTTTTTACCTCCACCAGCCAAGGAGAAGACCATGGGGTTGCTTCATGCTCAGGTACGTTCACACAAAATCCATTGAGGGCAAGGGTAAGATATTAAGACGCCCAAGCAAAACCAGTTCATTGTAAAGGGAAATTCACTCATTGATTCTTCTGTAGCCGTTCATCTCGCTCCTGTCTCCACAGCATGGCCACAGAGACACGCTTTGAAGGAGCCATTGCGAGAGGCTACGGCTTCAACTCCAGGCTCTGCACTGCAAAACCGTGGTCTTTCACTCAGCTACTTCCAGCACCATGTGTGGGTGGCCACCCACCATGGCTGGGGCCGGCCCTGGGTAAAGGGGGAGCAGAAGGGCCAGGCAGGATGCTGGACCAGAGCCATGTGAAACGTGGGCAAAGCTGCTGGGCAGAAAGACTGCACGTCTGCCGGAGAGGCTGAGATGTGCCAGCACAAGGGTCAGCTGTGTGCTTACCAGGAAATCTTCTTCACAGAACACCTTGCCATTGACAAAATAAAAGGCTTTTCCTCTCAGCTTTCGACCTGAGGAAAAAACACAGAGATAAGAGAAAGGTCAGCAGAGAGTGGGGAGAAAATGTGAGCAAAAACTGGCTGCTGAGAAGCAAACAACAACAAGGACATCCAAGCACGGCCGCTGCACAGCTGGAGAAGAGCACACAACCCCAGTACGGGTCTTCCCAGCCTCCAGAGTGACTAACCCCATCTCCTCTTCCACTGGCGGTCGCTGATGAATGCCAATCGCTGGATCCAGACAACAGTCCTATCTCCGGGCAGGAGGAGGTAGCTTTGCAAGCCTGGACCGCCTCCTGGCAGATTACAACACAAAATAACCTGGCAAGAGAGAGTGAGGGTACTCCGACTCATGCTGGAAAACACCCCAGGACAGGAGCAAGGAGAAGAAACGGCATGCAGAGGGTGACCCATACTTGACATCATTCCTCAAAATGTCACCTCCCACGCTGTTCCACTAGAAGGTGCCTTCAACCAGCAGCTGCCAGATAAGCCACTGCAATACCCGACCACCCGGTCTGCCTCCAGCAGAGTGCAACACCAGGGCGCCGAACACGTTTCTCTCTGCTCCCTACCAGTGTATTCGTTATTGCAGCTGCCAACAAAAACTTGAAAGCATTTAAAAAAATATTTTTTTCAAACCAGAATGTCCTAACAGAGATAAGATGACAAAGTTTTTCCAAGAAAGGACTCTACACATGGGGAAGATTTATATTTACTGCAGCTTTTAAGTTTATGCCTCACATTGGCCGTCTGTTTTCAGTTCCACATAACTATGGCAACACATGCTCACACCGCCACCACTTGTAAATGCCCTCCCTTCCCTGTGGAGAAAAGGGCTAGGTTTTGTTTGTTTATAAAAAGCTGCCCCTACCTCTTTGCAGCCCGGTTTCCCTATGCAGCCAGGGGTTTGAAATGCAGCCTAGCACTGGAGCGGCTCTGCTTGCTCTGCGCGGTCAAGGAGCCCCAGACGCATGCCCAGAGGCAGCACCCGGGACAGGGGGACCAGCCTGGGGCAGCGGGGCAGAGCTGAAGCAGGACCTGCTGCAGGCTGGTTTCGGGGACCTGCTGGGCATTGCTGGAAGGAAATTGGAACCGAGACACCAGGGCCCAGAAGCCTCCTGCTTGATATGAGTGTATAATTAAAAAATGATCATCAGCTGCTAGGTATATAAACGCAGACAACACATGGGACTGGTCTGGAGCTCACCTCTTGGTGCTTTATGGCATGCACCTACCTGGCAGCCTTCAACAATTAACCACGCTGGCTGCAAAGTATTAAGAAAAGGAGGAAGCCAAGTAAAACCACTTCAATAAATTAAGAGCTTTACCATCTCCTGCATACGCCAGAGGGCACTCTCAGGCTGGGAAACAACTTGCACTGGCTCCTCGAGAAATGGAGATGCTCCAGTGAAGCTCTGAAGTTTTGCCAGTGAATTCACCCGGACCAACACTTCACCAGTAGCCCTTAGTGCCCTGCCCAGGTTTCAGCCAGCAAGGCAGGTGGAGGATGTGGCAGTGTGTTTCTCAATGAACAAGCCCCGGTTTGCACGTGCAGCAGCTTCATGGTTAAGCTGCAGGCATTGCTCAGCCGCGTGTTTATCGGGCAGCACAGGAGCCAGAAGCATGCTGCCCCGACACGCTTGTTGTCCCCCATTCTCCTCTAATCCCCACTGGGGACAACCGCATTACCCGGAGGCCAGCCCATCCTTGCACCAACGTGGACGTCGGACGGGACACGGAAGAAAACCCAATAAACCCACAAGCATCCCACTCTGATTTCTTTCACCCACCTTGATGCTTTGCCAAGGTTGCCGACACCAAAACAGGACCCAGAGCCCACAGTAAAAAGTATCTAATCTTGGACGCGTTAGCTTTGTGGCCCATAACCCAGGGTGCGTATTTGTAGGATAACCCCTCCTGTGTGCCTGCCTGTCCACAGGTAAGCCCGGCACGCTTGCCAGCAGTTGCAGAGTCCCAATTTCTGAGGAGGAGAAGGAGAGGCATGGGGATTCCTGGGATTTGCAGCACCCTTGTCAACGGTGGTCTTAAGTGAGTTAAAAACAAGCCTAATGCAGCAAGAAGTACCTCCGAAAATCTCCCGCTGATTTAAATACAGCATTGGGATTTGGCACTCCGAAAAACAAACAAGAAACATTTAACTCTTATTTTAAGTTACGCAGTAGTGCAGGCTCCAGTTTAGTGCAATGGGCAGGTGCCCAAGCAACTTTCCACCTGTACGCAATGTCTCTCCTTAAAGACAAGCTGGCAGCAGTGAGGAAAAACATATACATGGAGCCATACAATGAGGAGACACTTCTTTGGACGATGACCGGTGCATGAGCAGCAGCCGTCACAGCAGAGGGGATGAGGTTTGGATCGCTGCCACCACGTCATTCTTCCATGGTGACAAAACCAGCATTTACCGGCCATTCTGCACCCAGTATATTTTTAACCTTGTGACATTAGCAGGTCAAGATTGATGGCAACAGACCTTCAGAGAAGGTGCTGCAGCCGGTGCGCTGTGTCCGGGCTTCTGCTGCAAGCTCATTCAGCAGAGGGATAAACCCTTTTATAAAGGATTTATAGTTTGGCTGTTGGCATTACGTGGCCCATGAAGAAGAGGTGCTGACACCAAGAGCACTTTGAGGGAAAGGGGGGGATGATTTAATTACTTTCTTTAGGAAAGAAGTGGTCATTTTGACTATTTTTAGCTCCTCTCCACAACCCTCTTTAAGCCCCTGACGGAAGTGTAAATGGAAATTTGCCAAAAAAGCGAGTAAACTAGGTACCCCTGCAGCCGCCACAGGAGCAGTGCATGCAAACAGAGCCAGTTTCTTCCTCTGCTGCTCTCAGCCTCTCCCTGCCCATATTGGGATGGACTTCTTCTCCCACCACCCCTTTGAGGCGAGGAAGCATCTCCTCATCATACACATGGGAAAGCAAGACGCAGAAAAAGCTCACTTCCCCAGGCTGTGCTGGGGACCGTCCCGGTGGAGCTGGGAAATGCATGTTCTGGCTGCAGCCACACCAGTAAAACAAACTGTGCTGGGACTGCCCCACAGCACAGAGCAGGGCAGCAGCGGCTTCTGTCGCAGCGCTGAGCAACCTGCCGTGGGACAGCGCCTTAAATTAAACAAGTCCCTCTCAAAAGCGATACTTCTGACTGCATGCCTGCAGAGGCTGGCACAGGTTTCACTTGAGCACAGAGATGCTGTCGCAATTTCACCTAAAGGAAAGCTAGAGAACTTAAATGGCATGTAAGGAGTCACATATTGATCACCGCCTGCTTTAAATATGCATCACTTTAAATATGCATCATGATGACTAACAGAGATGATACCCTTGGATAAACCCAGGAATATTAATGAGTGGCTTGCTTCTTTCAGGCTCAATTGCTCTACTACATGTCTTAAGCTGCTGGCTCCTGACCGTATTTCACTTTCACTTCACCCTGAATTTAGTTAATCTCTTACCTGAAAAAAATCAGACAGTTAAAATTCGTCAGCATTTCAACCCTACCATCTTCACCCGATGTTACAAGATTTCTTGATCCTCTTCCTGACAGGAGGTTTGAGCCTCGTGCTTCTATGTACTGCTCATCCCTAACGCATCTGTCTAATCTGTTTAGCTGTGGGACCTTCAGGATGACCTTGAGGTCATTTCAGCACCAATTTCAGAATATTTCAAGCTCAGTCACTAGTGCCTTTGTGCTAAAATAAACACACTTTGCTTAGCAGCTGATAATAGGCATACCACCAGGCTGCACTCCCAGGATGCTGGCGCTTTTGTCCATCGTTTTCTCAAATGACAGCTCTCTCCTTTTGAAGTTCATACAGAGCGGTGTTTACCAGGGACTTGCAATGGCCCAAGGAGGATGCTGGGAGATGCATCATTTGCTTGCTGGGGAGCTGGACCCAACTTTCTCTTTTGAAGTTGCTTTTCCATTATTTATTAAAAGGACAATGGGCTCACAAACCCACGTTCAAAGACAAGAGATTGCTCTCGAAGCATGTAATGGTACAGGGCCACGTCCAGACCCCAGGGCTCTATGGGGATGCATGACCAGGACCCCGCATTGCTGGGGAGGCAGCGTGGACCTCACCTATCACTTATCTAAGCACCATGGAGTTCCCTGCGGTATCTGCACAGCAGATGGGTGAGAATCACTGCAGACTGGCAGCTGCTCCCAGGTCCTTTCCATGCTGACAGCCCTGGGCCTCTCTCATTACAAAAATCAGTCCTTAGAGCGCCACAGCTATAAGATAAATTTGGACATGTGATTACTAATGGCAGGTTAAATACAAAAGGATTTCAGTTTCTGGATTCAGTGGATGTAACCTCCTGACATGCCAGCGGGACAGCAGGCTGGAAACACCATCCATCTAGCTGCTAAGGATCGAAACAAGCTCCTCGTCAGTCCTGGGTGGCTCTGGCTCAAGCTGCAGTCCTTCCCCCAATTTTCACTTCCCCCATGTAAAGCTGCAAGGAGGTTCGGATCAAAGAACCTACTGTAGTCCGCGTGCAGGCAGCACAACGGGCGCAGACAGAGCCCAGAGACCTCGGCTCCTTCATACCACACAAAAGTCCCTGCTGCCCACAAATTAGCAGCACACGATGCACTGGTGCCTGGGCAGCACACGCGATTTTGGAGCCCGCCATGGTTACTGGCTTTGCTGACATGCAGTGTGGTGTCCTGCTGTGTGCTGCAGACTAGGTCAAGCATCAGAGAGCTCTACTTAATTTCTGCCATCTGTGCTATTTCTGCTGGCCACCATTAAAGCTGGATGCAGCACTGAGTCTGGCACAGAAGTGTCAGTATTTCCAATCTGCTCTTGAACTGGGGTTGCACGAAATGCATCACTTAGATGCCTGCACATCCTCCAAATCAGGTAAACTCAGACTGTGATCAACCAGCAGACACCCCAGGTCAGATCAAAGCCTTGGTGAAACCACGGGCAGGAGGATAGGACGTCTCTTAGAAAAAACTGCGCTAAGACACAGTAGCTTCATTACCATTAAAATGTTCAGTCTCTCTGTCTCCACTATACCAGCTGTACTGTAAAACTGCAAAAAAATACCCCCCCGCGCTCTCACCACACGTTTGAGGTAGTAAAAAAAAAACCAAACACCCTGAGAAAAAATGCTCTGATGCCTGAAAGCCAAAAGCATGGTCTGGCATGTGTAAGAAAAGGTCAGCTGCCTCTAACGGCAAAGCAACCACAGGTGAAGGAAGAAATGGCTCCTCAGAGGCAAACATTGCAAAACCACAGTAAGCTACACAACTGAGCACCACCTCTCCTTTGCTGATGGCAAGCCGTTGCAAGAAGATATTCAAATGTTTTTCTTTTTAGGGAAAACCCCTAGAAGCTTCAAAATTCCGAGGTAAGATAAAGTCACCCTGGGACAAAGCAGCACTACAATCCAGGGAGTCCCTGGTGACGTACCGGTTTTCAACCCAGTGCCCAGCCGCCCTCTGCATCACTGTGGGGACAGCTGCCCTGTTCCCCAAAACACACCAAAATCAGGCAGCCATCAGAGCTGGCCTCCCACCCTGTCACCCACCGACTGTCATCGAAACGCGTGGAAGCTCAGAGGAGGAAGAAGGGGGAGGCAATCTCTGTGTCCTCAGTGAATGTAACTGCATCGAAACTACACGAGAGAGTGATTTTTAAATTTCTCTAGGTATGGAAGAGGCCTCAGTGCTTACCGAGCCACTACTCAGAAAATTATTCATAGGTACCATTAAAACATTGTAAGAAACCCCCTAAAATCTTTACAGCACAATTAATCCTATGCCTGTTCTTAACAAAAAACAGTACTTTGAAGATGACGTTATAAAACAAAAAGACCAGAAAGACTGGAAATATGTTCCGTTAAAGGTTTCAACCTTTTTTCTCACATTGTCCTAATGATTTCAGACTTTCAGCCAGCACTAAAACACGTGCAATGGACTCAAACCACTAGCACACTGATAAAGCCCTGACTGCATCCCCTGTTGTGTGAGCTGAACACTTGCACCTTTCCAGCAGGGATATCTACTGAGGGAGGACACCTGGACCATGCCAAAGCCCCTTCAGCTCAGACCCCGAAGCACTACCGCCCTGAAATCTGGCCAGGAGAGGAACAAGTACTGTCATCCTACCATGAAAGCTGCCCTGGCGTTTCTCATCTACGGCAAGCACTTCTTGTGCCAAACAGCGGGGATTTCTCACCAGCGAGCTGAAGACAAAAAGTCAGCAAGAACAAAGCAGCAATTTAAACTGGAGCGGAAACACGCACTGATGCCTTCCCCATCTCCTAAACTGTCGGTAAAGCCAGGCACGGCTGAATCTTTTCTGAAATCACTTTTGCTAAAAAAATATATTGTTTACTACGTGGACTCTTGCATGATAATTTTATTAAAGGGATGCTGAGGAAGGATTACCGGCAGTACTTTGCACTCTCCGCTTTGAAGATCTGCGCATTTCTCAAGCATGTTGATCAGTATAGTGGGTTCATATCCAATTACAAGCAGTAAATTCTGCCTCCACTAGAAAAGGTGGTATTTTCTGCATCTGAAGACACACATACATGTACTGCAAGGAAATTCACTTGGCGAGGCTGTCTGTCCTGCAATGTAGGTTAAGTCGCACTCGCAGAAAAAGGTTGACTTTCTATTTGTGGAGTTATTTAGCGATACCAATAAAAACCATGGCCTTGTTGTTCCAGGGGTTATATACCAATATGGGGCATGCTTATTCAACACAATTATCCCAAAGACACCAAGAGCTGCATCGCTCTAAGTAGCCATGCTTTATAATCACTGCAGCAAGGCTAATTAGCCCAAGCAGAGGGCTGCAGTCGCAGATATACTGCTTCAATACCTTAGCTACCTTGTTTAGTAAATGACCATTGATACCTCTAAACACAACTACATTGTGAAATATTAAATAAAACCCCATAGATATCCCCAGAGGGTGGCAAGAGACAGCCAGCTCATGTTATTTCAAACTCTGACACTGGAACAGCAGCCTGTTACCCTTACACAGACATCAACACTAATCTGAGCTTGCAATAAAAAAAGAAAAAGAAAGTAATGTAGTAATGTTGACATGTCAAAGGTCGAATTCTGTAATCGGGCAAACATGCAAGGTTTCTACCTCTTTGTAATAAGGGGTCAAAACCTGGTCCACGTTTTGAACCTCTCCTGCAGTTCAACATCGAACCCTCCTTCAAAACACCTTGCAATCAGTTCTTTCTTTCTGACTTCCTTCCTCGCCTACCGATTTCCTTCACAGTCATCTCTGACACTTCCCTTGCACTTTTTTAGCTTTCAGATTTCCTCTGAGGACCAAGCGGCTCAAGTACAAGACCCTTATGCTCTAAATTACGCTGCCAGCAGAGCTAAAAAGATCTGTTTTCCAGGCAATCTGCAGCAGTCAGATATAAGCCTGGCTGAATCCTAGAGAAAACACTAAAACACCACAATAGGTTAGAGTGATACCGTCTAGTTAAATCTATATCATTTATAAGGTCTCCTTACTACCTAAATAATAAATATCAACATCTGGAAACACCTGCATTTTTTGTGTTCTGAGGAGGTGATTTAACTTAAATGGTTAATGTGTAACAAACCATTTGATAACTACAACTGTTTGTCCAACAAACCGAAAAAAAAAACCCCAAGATGGAAACAGACACCTTGAGCTTGCAGGAAATAGACGTATGAGTTTTGAGGACTTTTTTTTTTAACCTACTTTCATGGCCCTCTAGTAAAGCAAATATAATTTATTATTAATCCCGCAGAAAGAGCCCAAAGTTTTTTCCTCTCCCTCTTTGCAAAAAGCTGCCTTGTTTGTGCCTCTGCCCTGTAACAAACAAGAAGAGAAATGAGACATTTATGCCAAAGTAATCATTCTAAATCTGTTGTTTTGACCTCTAAGCCAAATTTTCTGCATTACATGCCAGTGGTTCAGATAGAACAGTGTACTTTTTTTTCCTGACAACTGAACCCTGTAACGTATGTGTAGCTCTGCTCAACAAATTGCTCTATCATTTATCTCTGAACATATGTGTACCAGGAAACAGAGGGTGTAGGAAATTTGGCACCATGAGGTATCAACCCCCCTCCCCGCCTTAGACCCTCTTGGTTTTCTGTATCTGGGAAGCTAATGCACATTTGGACACAAATCAAACTACGAGCAAAATTAGAAATCCTCACTAAAATGAAAACAGCAGGACAGCAGATATAAATATCTGGAGGACAATATGCTTTACCTTAATAGGTAATTTTGTATATTTTATTTATTGGAGCAGAGATATTCAGTGTCCCACTAGAGCAGAAATTTTAGGATTGAAATTACGAGCAACCTTGACTTCTGAAAGACAAGGTTGTACTGGATGGTGTCCAAGATGAACTCCACTTGACCTTAAAACCACTACTTACTTTTCAGCTGGAAACCAGAGTTTCCACATAGGCTGCTCAAGACGTGCTTTGCAGCTAGACAGACACCACCATCCGGAAAAATATTTATTTGTCTGGCAGATAAAATGGTCTCATCCTATTTACTGCAGTGACACAGATGACAGCAAGGCTGCAGAGAGGCACGCACTCTCTCTGGGTAACGACAGGGCTGTGTGCCCTTCATTCGTCTTGCAGCCGAGGGTCCAGGGGACTGGGACATGACCTCGGTCTGCAGAAGGGAGGATTCCCCTTGGGTACATTTCCTCCCTGAGCGCAGGGCAGGACGGCATGTACCACCCCAGGCATCAGTTAAGCAGCTGCAATGCAAAGAGGCTCGATGAATCAGCACGTCAGCCCAGCTACGCCTTTACAGGCACAGCCAGCCAGGCAGCAAAGTGTGCTGCTGGAGGGGGGGGAAACAAACACCCTTCCCGTGCCCCCCGAGCCCCTGCAGCAAACCAGTCCTGCACGAAGGGCCGTGGAGACCACAGCAGCAGTGCAGGAAACCACCCCCTGTACTGGAGGGTTTCTTGTGAGCCTTGCCACTTGTAGAGGGACACGTACGTGAGGGAAACACCGCTACTGCGGAGGCCTCCCTCCGGCACCGCTCTCCTTCGAGTACTGCAAGTCCCACGCCACCACACACCCTCCTCTCCACCCATCCACGCCGGCCACCGCCGTGTCCAGCTCCCATCTTACTATGGCCGCTGCCCCAGTGGGAAGGACTTGAGCTTTCATGGGTAATTACTCTCCTGCACGTAACAAGCCGAAACAGGCTCTCGCTTATACTCCTGTGGCTTCCATTCCCCTTTTTTATCTCATACGGAAATACAGTAGTTTCTACTCAGAGAAATATTATTATTGCTCCCCTCCTTTTTTTTTTTTAAACTAGAATTTTTACTAGCTTTTTTTTTTTTACTTTCCATTTGAAACCCTTTGCTCCAGCATATCTCCAAAGAGATTCCTCAGTTACAGCCTGGGTAAGAGAGAAAACAGGCTTCCTCACCAACCCACATCATTAGAAATGGGATTAAGCTATATTTTAACCAAGCACAAACAAACATGAACGGAAGTAACCACTGATACCTCTGCAACCACAAGTACCTCTCTAGCGTGGGTCTCCAAATAAAGATGGTAAAATCTGTTTTAAAAGGAGGATTGAAAGTGTTTCTTTCTAAACCACCAGTTGCTCAGTAGTAATTTTAGAAATTTAAGACAGCTCGAACCTGCTGCTGGATTACTTTTAACAGGAGCTTTGTGTGCAAGGGCAGTTTGGAGGCCGCCCGGCCGTGGAGGGCGGAGGTCCCTGAAGCAAAGCTCCGTCTGCAGCCAGGAATCCTCTCCACGGGAGAAGGTTTCGAATTAATTTATAAGAGAGGGCAAAAGAGTGAGCTGCTGACTTCTGAGCCTTTAGGAAACTGCCACCACACACAAACAGCACTTTTTCTTTTCAGTTTTCCTGTCTTCAGTCAGATGACGGTGAAGTGCTCTACTGAAAACATAGGTGAGGCAAGGCAGCTGGTGTTGGACAACTGGGAAATGAGCAGAGTTCAAGGTTCAGCTATGATTAAAAAGCACACACATCTTTCTATATTTATTCCCACTTTACAGCTCCAAATAAAACACATGCAGTCCTTATGAGTTTACAACTCTAAACACAACACAGGAGAAAAACCCTAAGACTCATCTGGGAAAACCAAACTGATATATACAAAAGCACCAGAAGGTTTATTATTATTATTTTCTGCCACCACATATACAGCTACATTCTAAAAATACCTTGCTAGCCCTAGAGTTAAACATAACAAAATAGGAAAACCACTGTCTTACAAACACAGCCACTATTTGAAATCAAGCAGCCCAGTTCCTCACCCCAGCTCCATCACAGACCTCCTTGAAAAACCACTCAGGGGGATCCATACATTGCAGCACGCTGTATGCTCCAGCAAGCTTCACGTGTGGGTCTGACACGTGGCAGGGAGCTCAGCAGGGCCAGCCGAACTATTTACCCTGCTTCCCAGGCAGATTTCGCAGGTCTCACCATCGCTGCTCCCAGCCTGGTACCTCAATAACCAGCTCCCTCCCCGCAATAACCAGAAAGCAAGCCAGCAGAGACATATCCCTCATCTCAGGGCATGGCTCCATTTCTCCAGAGAAAGAACAAGCATGGTGTGTAATCTGGGTCATTCACGCACTTAGATACTTTGACCAGAGGTCCCTCAGAAGGGCAAAACGATTACAGCGAGCACAGGTAACGCGTGCAGTGAAAACACCATGACCGGACCGACCATGCAGCAGCTCCATCTGAAAATGTGTCTCCGGCGCTCACAGCACCCGCTGCTGATACCTGCACCCTGCCTGCGCCCTCGGCACAGCACCGACCCGACGGCTCTCCCAGGGTCCGCAGACTGAAAGGCCAGGATGGCTGTAAAGCCTGACGTGACAAATAAAAAGCCCCTAAATGCCAGCGAAGGCATATTCACTGCCACTGTGAAAAAATACTCTTATGAGTAAGAAAACATAGCTGTAACGGAGAGACAGAGGAATGAAAACAACCGTCCCCCATACCAGAAGGCAGAGAGCCAGCACAATCCAAAGCATCTTTTCTACATGCCTTGCAAGAACCCGTTCAAAAACAAATAGCAACCAACCTCCACTGAGACATACAGCTGCAGCAGACTCCAGCTGGCAGATAATTCAATAACCACCTCCTTTTTTTCCCCCTTTACACCAGAAAAATGTTAAGCCCAAAGAGTTTTCCCCAGGGTCCTGCTCCAGCGGCACCGGCAGCAGGCCAGGCAGGGCGTACTCACTGCAGGCTCCGCAGGTGAAGCAGCCATCGTGGTAGAGGTTGCCCATGGCCTGGCAAGCCTGGTTTGCTCCATACACCCCCTTGCTGCACTTCACACAGGTGCCTGGAAGAGAGAGGAGACAGAGGTCAGAAGCAGGACCTGGCGGGGCGGCTGGGGTCACTGGCTGGGTGACCACACCTGTAATTTGGCATGGTGGCTCGGCAGCTTAGGACCAGGCGGTTCATGTAGCCACAAGATGTAGGTGACATCGGTGTCACCCACCCTGAGAGATGCTGTTAACAGCGGCCATGATGGTCATCAAACCTCGGTGGCAAAAGCCTTTTGCAAAAAAGTAAACTAGACAATAACAACCCTGTTTGTCTACAGCGACATCTCCTTCCTTCACCCATTCACTCCCACAAACTTTATATACGTTTGAAACACCTAATGACCCTCCCAAAAGCCTGGGTGGTAGTAAGTGGTACTCGGGGCTGTTCACAGACCAATAGCTTCTGCTACTTATTGCATAAAATAAGCTTGTTGGCTGCAACTGATGTGAGAAAAACATACCTCTTCACTTAGCCCCTTTAAATCTTCATCGATTTCAGACCCCGCTCGTGTCTGCTGAAGGCCCTAAGGATTTCCCACCGAAACAGAGCTGGACTGACTACCTGACACCTACCTCTCTTCCCTCTGTCAGCCACATCTGAACAGAGAGACCCAACGCAGGCGCTACCTACAGACCACGTATCCTGCCCAGACGCTCTTCTCACCTCTTGCAGGACAAGGCAAGAGAGAAGCCAGTTTTAAGGAGAGGATACCTGGTGGCAGCGGCACCACCAGCCGAGGAGGGCTCAGGTGACCCACGGGCCAGCACACACGGTCAACTTCTAGCTGTAAGCTGTCCTAAGTGCAAGTCCAAGCTGCTTCTTGCACCCAGGCTTTCCTGCCACCACCATCACCTAAAGACCAGGATCAGCTCTGGAGCTCCAGAGGAGGGAGAAGACGACTGCGCTCAGCTGTTCAGCCCAATCTCTCGCTACAGCCAGCACAGCCAAGCACACTTCCACCTGTGCCCGCCCTGGTGTGGGGCTCCAATCCAAAACCCAAGCCAGGCAGAGAGCGTAGGGTGATGATTTCCACCTCATGAGGAAGCTGCTGGGACCCTCCAGGCACAGACCTGCCTGATCGAGGCTGCAAACAGCAGCAACGGGGCAGATGCACAGTGGTGGTGGTGGGGAGGGACCGCAGGGAGAAGACTTTAGCACTGCAGGTTCGCAAAGGCTGTTGTATGTTCACCTAGGGCCTCCCAAATCTCACCGCATTTCCATATAAAGCTATTTTGATAAACAGGGTAAGAAGGGACAACTGAGTTTCACGCCCTTGACGGCATCTGCTAGCAGGACCCGCTCCCTCCACCTGGCAGGGAGAAACGCAGCGAGGCCGCCCAAAACCACTATTTGTGGCCGGGGAGAGAAAGTCCTTGTCCAAGGAAAATGACACATCAAGCCAGTTTACTTACTTCAGGCATTACCCTGTGACTGCGACAGGCCAGTTTTAAAGCAGCATCACCCTTTAACCACCTCTAAATGAGCAACTTTAATCTGTGTTTAAGCAAATAAACACAAATCTACCCAAAAAGGGCAGTGTGAAGGACAAACTGAAGACATGTCTCTGCTCCTCAGCAACCCTGCAGACTGACTTCACCTCCAGGTCTCTCCTTTGACCGCCGCTCAGACTCTTAAACTCCTGGGGCAGGGACTGTTGGTCACATCTTGCTCCTACTAGCCCAAGAAGAGGGACAGCATCATCTTGCTGGAGTTCCTCATTCATGCCATGGTTAACGAAACTTCACTTCTTTCAGGGCCCCGCAAGCTCCAGAGTAATTGGAAAGGTCTGGTGAAAGTTAGGAAGAAACCCAACGTACTTACAACAGCGCTGAAAAGTAATTCCCAACTCCGGCAGCACCACGCCGGCAGTCCCAGGGTGGTTAACAATTTCTTCCTGCAGCCGATAGCTGCGGCCATCAGTTTTTACACTACAGGGTTAAAAACACCCAGGAACCCTTTGCAGTAGCGCACACAGGGCTGCTGAAAAGCAGATACTTCATCCTCCCAGAGCAGACCTGGCTCTCTGTGCTGCAGCTGCCTGCATGCATTCAACCACTGAAAGCTGTCCTAGCGCTGCTCCAAGCCCCACTGCACTCAGAGCCAGAGTCCAAACTGACACAAACCTGGAGAGAAGGCTGCAGAGAATAATTAGTTACTCTGTTTTGTCCAAATCTGACCTGAACTGAAATGCTAGCTTGGCTGCGGTCCCACCCCAGCACGCAGGCTGGCACCGAAGTTAGCAAAACTTGCTGGTTCTTTTCAAACCAAGCAGATTTATCTCAGTTATTTATTGAAAGAAACATTTTAAGAAAGCAAAAGATAAATCATGCAGGCATTACAAAAAAAAAGAAGAAAAAAAGAAAAAGAGAAGACAAGACAAAGATAAGAAAATTTGGCTTTTTCGAATGGATGTGTATCCCAGGAACGTGTACATTCAGCGGCAGCCTGGGATGCTGTGCAGTCGTCTGCCACAAGAGCTAACAGCTACCTCGCAAAATTCCCTCTCAACTACAGCGATGTCAAGTGGAAAGTTTTGAGAGCAGAAAACCTGCTGATTTTGCTGCTCAAAGCCTTCTTTCCACAACACACCCCAGGCTTTCCACAGAACCGATGTATTTATTGCACTGCAAGTGCTGCATTTTCCCCTTTTCCATGCCAATGAGCGGCTGCTCTAGAAAAAATCACCAGCGTGCTCTGATTTCCTCCTTTCCAGAAAGCAGCCGGGTGACACTGAATATGGATGAGCAGCAAGAAGCAGGAGGCAGAAGGCACAGCAGCTGCATGCAGGCACGGCACATGGTAAAGATGCTGGCAGGCATCTAAAGCCACTATAAAATACCTTAACGCAAATCCCACGGAGGGCAGAAATTGCCTCTGCTGTCTCCCGTCCGTCCCATTTAAGCTGCAGAGCGTAGGCACTGCCTGTGTTTTCCCCAACGGGACAGAGTCCAGCCAGATCCTGCAGGATCTGCCCGGGCTCTGCATCCCTTCCCAAACCTTCCTCCACCTCCCGCCCCTCGACTGCCCCCACCATCCTTCCCCCTTTCTTTCAGTACATGCTCCATTTCATCCCCTGCTTAACCCTTTTATCCACTTCTTTAAATATTTAGGCCCTTAACACATGGAAAATAAAGTCACAGAATGAAAGGGCTTTTAAAATAAATTGACAATGTTGTCTGTAAAAACCATAATGTGCTAAATTACCCAACTATGTAATAACCAGCCATGCTATAAATATTTATAGATGTCCTGTGGCAAGGCTGACAACTGAAAAATGGCATTATGGCAAATCTGTGTATAGCTTATGTTTTTACTTGTATCTCCTAAATCTTACTTGAAAGCCAATTAAATCTCAGTAGCAACTGGAATTATTCTAGAAGTAAGTCTTTGCTTCTTCCAAATAGAATATTCTGAAGTATGTTAAGGAACACACTTGAGCCTTCATCTCTGATTCTCAGCACACCTGGCCTGAAAGGGGACAAAAGGGTGATTTTTATTGACTTTTTCCTTTCCACTTTTTTTTTGCTGCCCGCTCCCTGCTGCCACAACGATCCTGTTCTTTCGGCTTAGGCTACGCAAGGAAAAAGCAATACCTGCTGCTGACGGCGGCCAGTCGCCGAGCTCGGCAACACACGTGCGAAGCCAGCCTGATGGAAGGCAGCGCCGCACAGGCCACATCCAACCCCACCCCACCGCAAAACGGGCTCTGTGCCCTGCTCCACGCCAGCTCCGACGACTGTTTCCCGAAAGAGTGCTGAGCGTGCTTTCCGCTAGCCAGGGCGTAGAGTTAAAATGTCAGCAGCATCAGTCCAGCCCCACATGCCGCTGTCACTAGTCAGCAGCTCAGTGTAATTTTCTTGGCAGAACGCAGCATTTAGCAAAAACTTCTGTCCTCAGCTCGAAGCAGAGGGATCCCGAGCATCCACAGCTCAGTGAGATGCCCGATTCCTGCACTTGGTTACTTTGCCATGCGTAACGAGCGCTTATGCAAGCGCCGATCTGAGCAGATATCCCCTCCGAAATTATGGCTTTTAACCTCAGACGGCATTATTAAGATATTAAGGAGAAATTAAACATTTCTCTTTTGCCACCAGGATGACAAGCCCAAAGCACCACACATGCGCAGCGCCAGTAAATTCACGCTCGAGCACGCTGGCAGAATGGTAGCCAGATTTGGAAAGGGAAAGGGATGGAAGTTGCTGATTTCGGCTTAATTTCTGCCGGCAGAGCAGCCGGGCCCCGGACAACAAAGAAATCTCTGTTCCCTTTCGCATCATGCGGCAAGCAACCGCCCGCGCTGCAGCTGAGTGCCTGAACAAAGGGACCTTTGGGGCAGAGCTGGGACCGAAAACATGCCCTGTAAGCCACATCCCAGTGCTTGCCGTTCTCCATCTCAGCACTGCAGACCACAAGGAAGGCTGCCACGGGGAACAGTCTCAGCTCACGAGATCAAACAGGTTCAATGCAGACCTCAAGGGCTGTCAGAAATGAAAGTGAACCTGGCGCCCAGTCTGAAATGTCAGTCCCACCATCAAAGTTCAACAAGTGCACTTCCATTTACTGCCAGACTCAAAGCCTTTAGAGATGTTTTTTCCTCTAAGCGTTGCTATTTCACGCTCACCAGAAGGAGCTCAGTTACTTACTATATCCCACTCGCTAAAAATTCAACGCAAACCATGCTGAACAACAGCATTTTCTGCGACTGGTCGGTATGATTTATTTCCACATGCCAGACATCATCTATCTACAAACCAAGAACACAGTTGTGGGTTTTTCCAGCAGCATTCCTCTTCTTTTCAGCAGCATCCCTCTTCTCAGCAGCATCCAGGACAGCCAAGCTTTTCTACATGTGCTCCTGGTTGGGTTTGCTAAGACTGTCGCTTAATTTTAGATGGCCAAACATGGTGTTGTGCTGCTTCAGTGGTGAGGTTTCTTGGCCACGTTAGTTCTGTCCTGGATAAGAGGAATGCAGTGGCAGGATGAGGGGAGAGTCTGGTGGTGTGGGTCTGCTCCCCGTGGGTACCTAATCCAGCACTCAGAGGAGTAAGTCTATCCTACCCCTTCCACTTACTCCATGCAAGCCACATTTCCACGATCAGCTTGACTCTTCTCCACCACATGTAACTGGTTTTTGCCCCCCTCCTTACAGGAGGCTGGATTTATGCTGAAGAATCCCCAGTTGCATTTGGAAGAAAACCCAGAGCCTTTGCACATAAATACCTCTCATATCATCTTTCCCATCTGCCCAAACACGCACGTGGATAATCCAGAAGTAGACCCTGCTGCCTCTTGGCAGAAGCTGTACCTTCACGAGGGTCCTCCCCGTCAGAGCGGGAAAGGAGAACAAGGCAAGAACTTTACTCTTACCTTGTTGCCCTTTCATGATGGTCCTCCCCGTCAGAGCGGGAAAGGGGAACAAGGCAAGAGCTTTCCTCTTACCTTGTACCCCTTTCCCACTCTGACGGGGAGGACCCTCCTGAAGGTACAGCTTCTGTGTTTCCGACCCACCTATTTATTCCAGGGGAACCAAGCCCTCCACTTACACAGGCATTTTTCAAAGACCACCTGCTGAAAAAAAAAAAAGACTTCACCCTGTCATACCCAACATGATGCTCAGTTCTTTGGGTTTTACTTCAGACCTTCTCCAGAACCTGATGCCACCTCCCCCTGGCTCACCTTAACCAAGTCATTCCTACATCATACTCTAAATTAGACGTACTGCGTGCCTCGCTATGCTGTTATCCACTGCTGTGCAATTGTGCTTGCCAGAGAGTTGATTTCAAGGAGATCTGGAGGCCCGTGTGAGATCGAGTGCCTGTGTACACACTGCCAGAGAAGTACAAAATGCCATCAAACTCACGTCAGCGACATTTTAAGTACCTTATAGCGATGTCAGAGATTATGCTAACTCCAGTGCCAAATGAATGAGGCTCCCTATCCTTTTCAGTTCCCACTGCCACAGTATCCTGGCTGAAAGATCTATCAATCCTCTGCCTCAATTCCTTCCTTCTTTCCTTTTGGTACAGATTTTTCCTTAGCTTGCAAACCCAGCTGAGCTCCCAAGAGGAAGGGAGGAGAAGTGCGTAATGCTGTAATCTTGGAGAGCCATATCCCAGGCAAATACTTACTTGCTTGCAGTGAGATAAGCTTTGCAATCTGCACACACCCACTAGTCCACATGCCGTGGTCCTTCTAGCTTTCCTTGTTCCACCAGGACCCACCTCATCCTGCCTTCCCCTCCTCTCCGCTGCAGGCCGGCATCTCCTTCCAGCTGTGGTGTTCTCCCAGGAGCAGGCAGTGAGAGATGCCTCCACTCATTCCCAGTGGAAACAACGCCATTATCATCACCCATGTAGAAAACAAACCTCAGAAGAACTTTCATTTTATCCAGAAATTCTCCACTCAGCAGCCCTGAAATTACCCTCATTGCTGACGAAGCATCCTGGTGCACCATCATCAGCAGGGTTTAGTAAAGTCCGCAGGTGCGTACAGCTCTAAAATTAAACAAATTGTGGTTTGGGCAGTGGTAAAGCACTAACTTCACTATGCACAAGACTTCGAAAGAGCACTGCTGGCCATCGAGCTGATCACACCCATTCAAAGGTGCTGGGGTTTGAGGTCTCCATGGAGTTTCAGTGACTCAGCTACCGCTCTGCTTCTGCCAAGGGGAAAAGAAATCTGCAGACTTCGCTACGAGGTCTTCTCTGCCCGACTGCTGGGAAGCACCCCAGTATTTCACTGCAAAACAAGATGCCTGGGGCCCTCCTAAAATACCTGCAGCTTATCAGCTCTGCTCTAAATAATAAGGAAGCCAGAACTCAATACCTAAACAAATATTTATAACAAGAAAACCATTTATAAAAATTGTTTTGAAAAAAGCTCTTGGTAAGGGTGTAGATAGTCTCCATCAGAGGGAGATTTCCATCCAGCTATATGAAATAAGCACTGGTAAAAATGTGATGCTACACATTACACCTCTAAAAGCATCCATCTGTGCTTGCAGACCAAGGAACTGCATGGTACCACAGGCTCTGCTAAAATGAATGTCAAAACCTCCCTGCAGACCCCAGCGCCTCTCAGCCAGGCCTCTCCCCTACCAAGTCAGTTCCAGGCAGTGACAGCAGACGCTCGGTTTGGTTGTGCAACTGCCCAGCTCTCACCTGAAAACTCGTCCTGCACCAGTCCTCGTAATGGTGCCACCTCACCTAACCCAAAACATCGGCATTGCGTTGGGTGGTGCTAGGGGAGGAGTTGCAACTCCCCCAGTCACCCCTAGTTAATTAATCTTCCCGCTCACCAAGTGGAGATGAAGGCTGGTGCATCCAAAGGAACACCATGGAAAGTCAGTGGGATTCAGGCACCTCACTCCCAGATGTTCCCTGGAAACAGTACGCCAAAAACCTGAATACAACCTACGGTGGCTTCCAGCAGCACCTCCTGGGACCTGGGGTCCCTTCTCTGCTGCATGGGAACCAGCATCTCCAGGAAGCAATTTCAGGAATTTCCCTCCCCAAGCGTGAGACCTGGGTGATACCTGAGACTCCCTATGCCCTCCTTGAAAGCCCACATAAATCAAGTCAGCACTTCAAAAGCACTCTTGGAGAACCCAAATTCCTCTAGAGACACGTGCAGACTATGCTGCTCACACATAGGCCAATATTCAAAAAAAGAAAATTCTTGGCTCTGTTTGCTTCTTTCCTTGCACTTATTATACATACTCTGAGCAGACAAATGGATTTTGTACAGCAAGCTGGTGCTGACAGATAACCAGACTGTCTGTTACTCCTCAGCCGAGCATCCTACTACGTATGTTATGCCTAGTCCCTAGCTTAGCCTTTCCTAGGCTTTCATTTACAAATGCTTGTTTTCACACACTGAAGGAAAAAGCAGCTCCTTTACTGTGATCAGAATTAGTTGTTCATGATAAATATCTGCTCCAGACAGAGACAGACTGAAGGATTATATGTTACCTAGGCAGACAGACCCATCTTAAAAAAATCTCGTTACAAAAGCAGCACCCAAAATTAGGAGAGCTGAAAGCATTTTAGATAAAACACTTTGGTCATCTGTACCCCAGTCCTGGTTTCATTTCCTGGCTCCCACGTACTGCAAAGCTACTGCATTAGACTTCCCTTCACTGGGGGAAAGTCTGCAACAAAACAAACTGTTGATGCTTTTTATCACTATTGCATAAAAGTATTTACTTTCCATCCTAAAGTTTGCTAGCTTGAGGGTAGGGAAAAGGAAAGATAGATTCAGAAGACCAGCTGGGTCCTTTATTCCTCCAAAGGAAGTAGTGTAACTGTGAAAAAATGAAAATAAAAGTGAGAAAGAAGGGGAAGGAGGCCCAGAACTAAAATAACTTGGTACTTGCCCCTTCCTGCTCCTTGGTCCTCCACAGGGCAGATTTGCCAAGCCTTCCTCCACAGAGCTGAGGCTCCACAAAATGTTACGTCTTCCTCTGCCGTGACTGCATCTTTTCGTTTTTCCTTCTCCCTCTCCTCCGTCACTTTCCTCCTTCCCCAATTTCTCAGACACTACACCCTGGTGTAAAACCTCCTGCCAGGAGGACGTCAAAAGACCTCACTGGGGACCAGGCAGCCTCCATTCCTCCTCCCTCACTGGGGCTCATCGGTAACTCAGCCGCCTGACCAGCAGACTCTCTGCTGCCAGAATTACTCCTGCTTCACTACGAATTTCCCATGGGACGAAAGCCTCCCCCTGGCGCTACCCCCTATTTTGTGACAAAAACGTAAAAATAATCTAACCACCAACTAGGTCCCTCTGCCTTCTCACCCCTTCCCCATGCACATTTGGGACAAGGCATGATCCAGCTGGTTTACTTGCACCATGAGGAGAAGATGCACGCAGCGGGGTCTGTTGAAGAGACCTCTGACACCTCTCTGGTGGAGCTGAATGCTGCCTCCAGCAAAATATTCCCATTTTTGAGCACTGCCTCCCACGAGACTGTTGTCCCAACCCCATCTGCGTTATCAGCTCCTTGTCACAGCGTTCAGCCCCGCCCCAGACGAAGCTCCCTGAGCTCATTCAAACCGCACGCTGCCCGCACGGGACGGAAAGCGCCAAAACACGTTTCCAGGCCAAAATGCTCCAAGTACAGCAAGGCGACACATCACTTTTCTGCGACAGAATAAAAATGTGTCTGCCCTGCCACAAGGCTGAATCCAGTCTCGGATACTGAGACAAACAATCCCAGCACAGCCCTCTGCCGGCAAGTACCACCGCCTGATGCCAAGAAACACATTTTGTTATGCAATTTGCAACTGAGTACTCGGTGGTCCCTCTGGCTACGTCCCCGAAGCTTGGCGTGAAGCCCGTGGCTGCTCCTGTGTGCGTAGACCACCGCTGAGCCACCCAGCGACCCCACCAGGCAGGACCCCGTGCAATGGCACCTGTGCAGCCTGAGATGCAAACCCTTCCTCTGCACCAGGCTGAAGAGTTTAATCTGTCCCTGCTTCTACTTCTGTGACTGTGGGTCTAAAATCGTGAGGAAAATCCATACACTAGACCTACTCCCATTATTCATTAAATGAACCGTGGAGTTCTCAGCCTTCCCAGCAAGTTTGGGTTAACTATCTCATCTGCTATTAAATTGCAAAGTGGCACGGCAGGGAAAGGAAATGCTCAATTTGCCCCTGACCTTCTGCCATCCTGGGGTAGTAAATCGGTTTAATCCAGCAGGACATTTAATATTCTCATTGGAAGATCCTCGCATGTAAGCGGTCCCTTTCCACTGCCAAGTGCCACCAATAACCTCTGGTGTTGGTCTGGACTACTCACAGAGCGGACCCGAGATTTAGGGAGAAATGTGCCTACCGCCTGTTTTTCTGCTGTCTTCAGGATACCCCGATTCTTTCAGAGCTGATGGGGACCAGCACCTGGGGGCGGGGGGAAATCCTGGCAAGTTTGGGAAACCACCACCCTTCCCATTCCCAAGCAACGCCTCTTCAAGAGATCCTGCAAGCATGCCCAGCCATGGGCACCTCCACAGGGGGTACCACCAAGCCTACCCTGAGCTCCATGCCCTCCTGGGTGCTCGCAGAGTACACAGGCGCAACTCCTCCGCAGGCTGGACGGCTGCCTTCCCGCTCACACGTGGTCAGGCAGCGTACTTTTAAGACACGGAGAAGCAAGAGTACTGTCAAGAAAAGTTAAGTACCTCCCTGCTGGCAATGAAGGGCACTTCAAAAGATGCTGCTCCAGCTTCTTTTCAGCGCTGTCCTGCCCAAAGCTGCTAAACTACCCTTGCTTTAAAATTTAAGAGGTAGGATTAAAGAAAAAAGTGTTGCAGGAGGAAGAGCCTCCAGTCCCTGTCATAAATAAAAGTTAAATAACAAAAAACCCCCGAGCAACTGAAAAAGCATAACCAAGCAGGTCTATGGAGACATGCAACCCTGTGGGTGCGAACCCTGCAGTGACACTTTGCAACGAACCCTTTTCACACCAACTGGTGAACTGCCTCCTTACCGAAGTAATCGGCCTTTGGCCGAGCATCCATCTCCTGCTCCAGGCGTTGGGTCAGGGCCTCCAGCTTCAGCTCAGCCGCCGATGGCCCTTGCTCTGGCTGTGGAAGGAGGGTCTGGCAGGGCAGCTTCACCTTCGCCGCGCTGGAGCCCTCCGGGTGCCCAGCGTCTGACCGCAGGCCACTCGCACCCTCTGGGAAAGGCTGTGGAGCATCCGGAGCTGTCGGCCCACGCAAGGCCAGGCGCGAGGAGCCCGGCTCGAGGCTCGTGCCACTGCCATTGGGCCGGTGGTTTTGACCGTGGGCCACAAAGTGGCCGGCTGGGCCAGGGTAGGCGGCGGCATGCTGGTAGTCCACGCTTGGGGTGGTGGGCGCGGAGCTGGAGGGGAAGGACAGCGGGACGCCCTGGTACCACAGCTGGTTGCCGTCCCCTCCGGCCCTGGGACTGCAGGTGTCAGCAGGGCCTGAAAATCCCCGGGTGGGCTGCACCGAGGGGGTCGAGAAGGAGGAGGACCTCTGCTGCGGCAGGGCCCCCGGCGCTCCCTCATCCGTCCCTGCTGAGGGTGCCGGGGGGGTCCGGGTATGCGAGGAGGAGGACCTCTGCCTGGCTGGCGTCGGGTCACGGCCCCCACCGCCCCGCCTGCCCTCGCTGCCATTCTCCTGCCCACCATGGCAGGGCTGGGGGTCACCGGAGCTCCCGGCCTGCTGCTCCCCAAGCCCCACGCCAGGCCGCGAGCCCCCCACTCTGGGGATCCTGTCGGGCTCCGCTTCCCAGCCCCGGCGCCCAGCCTGGCTCCCCAGGGCCTCGGCACGCACCCCACTCTCGCCGAAGCCACGCTCCCCTCCGTCGTACGGCCTCGCGCGCAGCCCCTCGGCAGCAGAGGCTGGGGGCGGCTTGGCACCCCGTGCTGCCGGTGGGCTGGGCCGGGGGGCGTTGAAGGTAGCCCCTCCGTTCAGGGCGGCCATCAGCATCTCCTCCTGCTGCTGCTGCTGTTGCTGCTGGAGGTGGATCTTGGCCATTTTGGTGGCAAAGACCCGCCTGGTCTCCTCGAACTCGGGGTTGTTGCCGGCAGCTTTGTCCACCCGAAAGAGACCGTCCTTGGAGGCCTCGTACATGTTGAGGTCTTCGATGAACTTGCTGGCTTCCAGACCCAGGTCGTCGTACTTATCCATCCCGCCCGGCTTAGCGNTCCGCCCCCGCCCCCGCCTCCTGGTCACGCCCCCGGTCACGCCCCCGCGCTGCGCGAAAGCGGCCGCTCGTCACCGGTGGTGGTTGCGTGTGCGGGCGAGCAGCAGACGTCACGTGCGGGTCGCAAGACGTAACGCGCGCAAATCCCGCGCTGCATCCAGCGCAGGCGGTGCCAGATAACCCTTGGGAAGGGGCCAGATAAGGCAGCCGAGCTTAGGGGAAAGGCGCACGGTGATAAAAGTCTCCCGGATGATGCAAGGAGCGCGTTTTTTCCTCGTCTTCTCCCAATAACGCTCCTTTTCTCGCCACGTTCCCCTGAAGAATGGCCATACCGGCCCTGAGACCCTCGTGAAAAACCCTTGTGAAAAGTCGCCGCCACCCGTTGTGAAAAAAACTGTCAGGAAAAATCTCGTCCTGTTAACTATTGTACCGGTTAGTCTTCATAGCAGGAAATTGTATCAATTTTTCTCAATACAGATGTATTTTACATTGCGTGCTGCCTAGTCATGCTTAAGCGAGCACAGCTAAAGGACCCCAGCTCATTGCAAGGAGAAGGAAAGCCCCCAGCCTGAAGAATAAAGGACACCCCTGGGCGCCCAAGATAACAGCAGCGTCCCAGCCGCTCCAACACCTCTGTGACACCCCCCCCATGTCACCTGGCATCATAGACAAGCAACTGCGGCAAGGCCAACTCCAGGGACATTTAGATCAAGAAAGAAGCAGATGGATGGTGACGTTGTAAAATTATAGTTGCTTTGCAAAATGGTGGCGTGCGTGTGTGTGTGTGTTAAGGAGCCATCGGTCAAATCACGTTGTCCCTGAACGCTTAACGGGCATAAGAACCATGTGTAAAACCACATTCAGGGTGCTCCAACGTGAATGGTATGCCTCATGCACATAAATAAAGAATTACCCTTGTAATTCTATACTTTGTGTCCCAGCCTCTCTCTTTGCTGCAAAATTTTCACAACAGAACCCAGCTGGGGGTGCTCAGAGGTCGGGGAGCTGCGACAGGACCTCGGCCAGGCTCGGGGGAGAGGCCAGTTTGTAGGGGGTCGTGGTGCCTGTGAGTAAATCGACTGGTGCAGTTGATCCTACGGGCCCGGGCACGTGTCGTGCATTCCCAGGACGTGTTGTTTTATTCTCCCCCAGGCTCCAGGAGATAGGGCCAGATGTTATGGAACGTGGAAATTCACTGCCTTTAATAATCGCGAATAGGGCTGTGACCAAAACCTGTCAGAAACCATAAAATCCCCTCCCCTTGTTGACCAGTTCCTGTACAGAAGCACTGCTGAGCAACTGAAGCCAGGTCTAAAACTGCCCAACTCTTCCAGCTAGTTTCGGTCCGATGTGCTTAAAAATCGCAGCACTGTGAGCCCCTGGAAAAGGTTTGTGTCTTCTCTCAAAGCAACCTGGCAGGCTGCGAGCAGGACCGAGGGGCTCGTCCCGGCAGCGACAGCCTTAGGCTTAAGCTTGGGCTGATACGCTTGCTAAACTTTGGACTGGCAAAAGCTAGCCCAGACATAGCACAGGATGAGATAAGGGGTTTTATGGTTTCTGGGGAAGGCAGGCGGATAGAGATCCCGGCACAGAGCGAAGCGCAGTGGCCGAGCTGCTTCCGTCCCCGGGACCCAGGGAAGGGGGACCCCAGCTCCTGCTGCCACTAACAGTGGCCTGATGAGTGCTTAAGGGATCAATGGTGCTGGAGCTTTCCCACAGTATTGGGAAAACAGCCCGATCTATCAAGCAATCCCATCTATCAAACATTTCCAAGCCCTCCTCTGCCCTGGGGGTGAGGGAAGGAGGGGTGTCGCAGCTTCCACAGGCTGAGCCCCACAAGCCCTGTTTCACCTGGGGAGAAGCTGGGCGCCTGGGGGCTAAACCCCACTTTGCACAAGCCCCGGCAGTTCAGGAGGGTTTAACTTGCATCTGGACGTCCACCGTGCCAAGCACAGCCAGCCCCTGCCTGTGCCGGGGCCCTTTTGGCCAGACTGGAAAGGGCTTGCCTCCCATTTCGTGGCCAGGAGAGGACACGGTGGCCCCCAGCAGCTGCTTTGTGCCAGGCAGGTGTAGGCTCAGGCCACCAGTGACCGAGAGCAAAAATAACTACCTCTTTTGAGGGGCTTGACTGAAACTGTTGAGGCTGAGGTTAAACTCAGCCCGGGTGGTGAAAGCCAAAACTGAGTTTTAACATCTAAAAGAGCATCCTTGGAAAGGGCTAGTGCAAGGCCAGTTTTGACAACATCCGGAGTCAATGAGCAATGGATTGCTTGAATCCGTATTTATATGGCCCGAGAGGGTGACAGAAAGGAAATAGAGCAGCAGGTAGGTAAGGATGGGAGCGTGAGTCCCACCACTGCTTCACTCGCGGGAGGAATCTGCAACATTAGTGGACAAAGAGCAATCGAAAAGGAAATTACACGCTGCTCTCGCACCTTCTTCCCTCCTCCTCACCAAAGGATATAAAGTTAATCAAGGGAAGGCACGCTCCTGTCCAGCATATCAGAGACTCAGGTGGTGTCTATTGGGGTTTTTTTTTCTGCAAACATATGGAGATGAGGCTCTTCAGACCTCTAGGAAACAAACCCTTTGGTGGAACAGAAGTATTTGGGAATAGACGTCTCTATTTTCAGCTTTCGACAAACAAACCAAGGAATAATCTGTAACTTCCCTCGGATCATTGTTTTTTTCTGACGTTCTTTTTTAAGGGTCATGCATACATTTTCTGCCATTACTTTTCATCTGTCATCTAACATCTGTAAGTCATTTTACAGTCGGACCCGCAGTAGCTCACCACCTCGGGGGTGGGGAAGCAGCCTTCTTGCCGAATGGCCGCTCGGGATGCTGCTGACCTTCACCAGCTATGTAAAGTACATTTCCTTCCTATGCCAAAGGATCAAATCAGCTGTCTGCAGAACAATGCTCACGCGGACAACATGGAAAAGGCTGCCGAAGCCCTTTGGATGGGGAACCGTCGCATTGGGCTTGGCCTCCTTCCAGGCTCCGCACGCATGAGCAGACACTTTGATGGCAAGTGCCTTCGAAAGGGAATCGCAGCCAAGCGATTCAAAGGCATTTTGGTGTTTAATTCGCAACGCTTTCGGCGAAACGTTAGGGCAGCAAAATACCTTTGAAGTTTCGTGCTCAGATTTATTCTTTCTGTGAGACTTGGGTTAGGGGTATTCCCAAGCGAGCAGATGATTAACTTGAACTTTCTACTAGACTGGAGATGTAATACTACACTGACTTGCAGACCCTTCTGCTGCGATTAGATATGGTCCCACAGTTTTATAGTTCCTGTGAGTTTTACAGCCCATGCCTATTAAGGAGTGAAGGGGTCCACGATTGCTGTCGTAGCACAGGACCAAAATCTATGTGCCTGTCTGAATTAACTTATTCTAAACCCTGTCCCTTGAAGAAAAAAAAAAAACAAAACATTGCTCATTTAATCTGGTTTTATTCCTGTGGGCAAAGCTTACACGCTGCATTTACTCATGCAAAATAATGCTGACAGCTTGTAACCCAGCCCTGCTCCACGTGGCAATCACAGCTGCCCGTGGGGCGGAGGCAGGCGGCAATTTGGGGAGAAGCAGCCCTGAGTGGTGCTCCCCGATTTCGGCCCCATCTCGGTGGGAGCGCCGGGCACATCGCCGCGTGCTGCCAAGCGCTGCCTGCCCGGGCAAACAGGGAAAGTCATGAGCGAGAGCAGGGAGGGGATCGTCTGTCTTTATTTCTTGCTGCCACGTTTGGCTCTGCACTCCCGTTGCAGAGAGCTGGAGAAAATGTGGAGAAAGTGTCATGTCCGCCCCCCCCCAGATAATTTTTCTGTCTGGGAGAAAACGCCCTCAGATTTTGAGGCACGACAACAGTGCGGGGCTGTATAGTTTATGGAAAAAGGCGATTAGGAGGTGTTTGGGTGACAATTTATAGCTTGAGCTCTCTCCGAAAGCAACTATCGTATACTCACTATTTGCAAGCAAACCAGCAAACCAGCACGAGGAAGCAGTGGCTGGCAGCACACCAGTTTCTCTGTGGACATTTCCAGGTCTAATCCCTGGTGTTGGTGCCGGTGCCCCGCCGGGGCCGCAGCTGTCCCAGGCCGGTCATTTCCCCCAGGAGCCTGGACTATGCATGCCGCCCTGAAATGCCTGAGATACGTGCGCTGGTGCCTTTTAGCAGGAAAGCAATAAAGGCTTCAGTGCTAGAATATAAACAGAGCGAACAATTTTTACGGCAGAAGTCTTTCCAGGATGGAGCCTGGCTTGGTTCTTGCAGGAGCAAACGCATCTCTGGGCTCTCACAAGGTAGCGCCGCAGCATCCCCGAACTCCGCACCGACTGAATCGCACCGGGAAACGATGAACGCTCCCTCCGGCTTTCTAAGGAGGTTTTCAAGAAACGTGCAATTTATCTGCACCAGCCGGGTGCTTTATACCAGGAGGATGATGCACAGGGCTGTAGGGTAAATAAGAGGGTGGCGGAGGGAAGAGTGGAGGGAACTGGCAGCAGGAGGTGAGCCCAGGGGTGGCTGCGGGAGGGAAAGCCGGGCTCAAGCCGGGGCCAGGCTGCTGAAAGAGGCGCTTGTGGAGGTGGAGATGCCAAACCTCAGCCTCTGCTTTCCGAAAAGTTTGCAGGAAGGCAGCAGGGCAGGGTTGGGAGATGTTGTTCCCCCCCACCGCTGCCCCAGGCGCCTCTGCATTCCTCCGGGAGGCCTGCCCTGCCTGCTGCCCGCGCTGCCTCCTCCCGTGCTGCCTGCACATTTAACCCCCAAGTTGCAGGGGCAGGCTGGGGACTGCGGGCAGACCGGTGCCCTCCCCTACGGCCTGGCTGCCCACCGTGCAGCCTGGGTGCGTGCATCCCCTGCCCGCAGGGTTAGGGCAAAAATGGGTCCGGACTCGGATGTTTTGCTTCTGTTGCAGTGTGACTGCCTGCTACGGGGCATGATCTCTGCCATTAATTATGCTAAGAGTCATTTAATTAACACTAACAGCATAGAAGGGCCAGGGCAGCACTGGGACAGCTTTCCAGACTGCCTTTCTGGAGTGGTACGGATGCTTCACAGAAAAGCTTTCAGGGTCATGTTCCTTAAATGACTACACCCTGCAGCATCAGTTTAGTGGGGACGCTGTGGGCCCTGCTCACAGGTGGGTAAACTGAGGCAGGGAAGGGTTACCTGGCAGGGCACACCCTGGGGAGGCGAGAGAAGCCATAGGGAATCACCGAGATCCCAAACAGGAGCCCAGGCAGCAGCAGAGAGAGAAAAGGCCGCGAATCGCCGAGCTGCAGCGGTTTGGTCTCCCCGAGAAAGGCCAGAGCCGGGTGCCAAGCACTCGGCTGCCGCTCCGGGGCAGAGAACGCCCTTCGCCTTCCTCTCTTCAGTTTCTCCAGGTGCCATCAGTGGTGATGGAGACCCTGCTCTCCCTTCGCCATCAGTCCACCGGGCCAAACGCTTGCTTTCGGTGGCGTCAGGGTTGCACCAAAATAATGCAAGTGGCTTTGGTGGTTTTCCTACCTGTGCTCAAAATGGAATAGTTTGTTTTCTCCATTTTCTACTAAAAAGAGCCTTTCATCAGGACAAGAACTTGCCTGGAGAATTTTCCAGCTCCGTTTCCCTGCCTCTTTATCAGCGCATTAACACAAACAGCACCGTGACCTGTTTAACCAACATACGTGGCCTTTAGTAATCCTCGGCTGGAAGCACTCCGCAGGTCAGACGCCATCCCGCCATCAATCATTGGCCTCACGTGGCGTGGTGGACTTCAAGTGGACTTGCCAGATGCAGTCAGTGCACCCACCCCGTTCTTCCGTGCCTGTCCTTGGAGAAGCTCTCTGACTAACAGATGTTTTTAAATGCTCTTTCACATGGGAAAATTGGGAAGTATATATTTTTATTGCACCCTTGCTATTTCATCCAGCCACATGGATCTCCAGGGATGGAGACGTACTTAAGAAAAATATTCATTTCTGAAAGCTTCTACAATTTTTTTCACAATACTTTCTAGGCTTAGCCAGCCCGACAACACACGCTCACATTTCTATTTTGCAGCAATTGTAAGATTTGCTAATTACACTGCTGTGTATTTAAAGACAATTGATTTCCCTTTGTAGCAGAAAAAGATTTCCTGTTATACCAATTCTCTTAATCTTAATCAGAAACAAACCCAGGCTTCCAATGCCAGCAACGTGTCACGCGCCTTTATTAAATCGCTCTCTTTTCTGCCCCGGTTACGTGTCCTGTGTTTATTATTCCCGACCAGTGCACTGGATCACCTACAGCTGTTATGACTACACGTTATTTCGCTTCACATATTGTTGGCACCGAGCACAGTTATTGGGGAGCAACTCCCCTTGCTCGGCAGCTCGTGCGTGTCTTCTTGGCAGGGAGAGGTGGGTGTACTGGGAGAACCTTGGACCTTTTATGCTCGGTTTTGGCGCGTGTAAAAAATTACGGGTAGATAAGGAAGTTCAGAGCCTTAGGTGTGACTGTGGGCCTTCCCCTTGCAACCAGCCCAGAGAGCGTGCTCGCAACTAAGAGAGCCTAAGTGCAAAGGCACGCATTTCTGTTCATGTAAATGTATAGGTTCTCCTTAGAGTTATACTGAAGATAATCAGGCTTTTCAAATAAAAAGAACTTCTTATGCCCCAGATGTCCCAGGCTGAGCGTCACAACTGCAAGCAGAAAGAATATGGGTATTTAGCTCATTATACTTAAGCCTTTCCCATTTACATGTTCCTTTGCTGAGTGAGCAATTCGGCAGCCTAAAATGGAGAGCAAATTGGCATGGCACTGGCAGATGAGCATCCAAGGAAACGTCCTGGGTGTTCAATATCGCGGGGTATTTTTGATGAGATTCCTGGGATCAAAATCTCTCGCGGGTTTGGGCCACGTTCACCTGACAACAAATACAAGCGTCCGCTTGACCTTGACTGAGTTTCCAGTCTCTCACTGCCAACGTAAAGGCTGGCAGATAAGAAGAGCCACCAGGACTCCTCTCTGCCATGTTGCTACATCCAGGCCAAAATACTCCCAGTCAGAGACCCCAACGACTTATAAACCCAGGAAAAACTGTTCAAACTCTCTGACTACACATAAAACTAGAGCTAATTTTATATGGAAGATGATGCTGGCTTGCTACTCTCCAGGGCTAAAACCAGACCTGAACTTACCCAACCCAAGGCTCACTTGGGTGAGAGAAGTGCCGTGGGACACAGAGGTTGTGTGTCACTGGCCCCCGGGGACAGACGGGGTTAGTGAATCGCAGAATGCTTTGTGGTACCGGAAAGTCACTTCAACCAGGAAAGGGAAAAAAAATCCCACCTTTCCTCCACGTGTCAGGCAAGATCTCTTTTATCATCTGGGCTGCAGATGAGAGCTCTGATCCTGTTCCCTCCTGTGCAGAGATCATGCCTCAGTTCAGATCTTCTCTTGCTATGGCTGGGATGTGCTAAAAACTGCCTCGGATCTGCTGTGATCAGCTTCGTGCTGCTTCTTTGAGACACAAACCCCATTTCCATTAAAAAAAATAACACGGATGTAATTCCAGCAACATTTTTTAGAGTCAAAAGTGGATGTTACCCGGACTGATAGAAATCAATGGGCTAATAAGTATATTCACCATTTGGGTGCTGGTGACAGACCTGGCTTCACATGCAAGGCTCCTCTTACAGCACAGTCCTTTGATACAAAATTAGCTCAGATCCTAACCGGAGGGAACTGAAGAAAAAGCATCCAGCACAACCAGTGTATGTACTGTTCCAGGTCGGTAAATATACATAAATAAAGCCAATCCCCTGTCTGTAAATTGCAATAAGCATTGCAAAACTAGAAAAAAACCCAGCGATTTCTCCCCCTGTCCTCATTTATAGCCAAGCTTTTAGAAAAACCTTATGTGCTGCAAATTTCCCTAGGAAGTAACAACCAGCAAAGTACTAATTAACATTCTTTCTAGTTCGTGTTGATTGTAAAAAGATTAGAGAAGAGGAATAGCTTTCTGTGAGGCTTTACACTGAAGGAGGAGGGACAAAGAAGAGAGGCTGTATGACCTGCATTATCTGTGGAATTTCTCCCTCCACAAGAAACAAGCAGGCTTTTACAAAGTCAGATCAAAAAAAGCCATCATTAACCAGATGTCAGTTCTGAGGCATTACTTTAATCCGGTGAATCGCAGAGAAAGCGCACAGATTTTATTTTGCACCAAATCTCCGTTTTTGGATTCTGGTGAAGGGCATGGAAAAATACAGGCTTGTTCAGCAACGCAGTTGTATAGGCTTTTGTTTGAAGCATAGGTGGGACAACCGGGCTAGAGAACTGCCTTAGCTAGCGACCTAAGCTGTAACGTTGTCCCTTAATATAATGTAAACAGCCCTACTGCCTTGCTGCAAAGCAGCATTGGTGTGTCCATGTCATCTCACTCACTGGCAATGGCTACAAAACACCCACGCCTAATAACACATTTTTCTACACTGTGGTTTCTTCCAGCACATTACACTGCCCCCATCTCCCCAGCATTGGAGATCCTTCACATGAAATCAACAGCATCAGAAAAGTACTTAGTGACCTTTCAGGACTTTGCCAATTTTTATTTTTCCAGGATCAGTGTTTGAAGGCTGGACATTTGGAAATTCAGTTAGATGAATGATTTTGGGGTAGAAAGTGTACCAATAATTCTTTTTAAAGCTTTACGTTATTTAAAATAGAAACTTGACACAGGCTGGATCAGCCTTCTATCACTGAGTGACAGGGTACAGGTAACGCCCCTTCGGTGTCGTGGATCCATTTCTTGGAGTAGTTTGTCCTGGGTCTATCCCACTGGCTTTAGCAAATCTCCCACACCTTCTTTGGCTCATCACTTCATGGAATAAGGACACGTGGAGTAAGTGGCACCATATCCATTTTAATGTGTGTGACAAACGCAGTGCAATTTGCCCATCAGCGCCTCTCCTTCTCACTCAAGTATCCCTGCCCAGATTTAAAACTCGCATACTACTTAGCCGCTGCACTCTTCAAGGGCACACAATCTCTGACGCTTTATTATACCACCTTCAGCATAAAGATGCATCCGTACCGTGACACAAGTAACAACTGTTAAATAAATGAGAGGCATCTGCGATACGTTATTTTAAAAAGGCTTGGTGACAGGCTACAGCCTGCGTATCATCATCCCATCTAGGCACAGACCCAAATCTGTGAGTCACAATTATCATTAAGACAAATGGCAATCGTTCTTCGGAGCAGGTCAACCTTATGAGACATGTCAGCAGCTGTCAGGACAACTGCACAACCCCACAGCTGGCACCTCCGCCACCTTTCAAACATGCGCTTACCAGGGGATTAGGCTCTGTCAGACTTACCGCATCATCTCTCTCACTCACTTTTTCACCGCCTTTCTGGTGTCCTCTAGACCACATGGAATTTCAACTTACTGTAAACACGCCAGCGTGACTTTGGACCCTACACTTTTTGTGCAACTGCCGTCCGTTACCTTTCCTTTTTTAGCGTGTAGAAGTCCATTCCTTATTTTGATTTTTGCCTGAATCACCAAGTGACATCTACAATTCACTTCCTCTGGCAAGAGCAAATACCCGCCAGTGCTAACAGCAATAAACGCTGTGGACTGCTGCTCAGCCCTGGAGTGACTGCAGCTTTTGTTTAAAGGCACTGTAGGGCTGCTGGGCTTACAACATCTTTCTTCATACTTGTAAATTTTAGAAGTTTTTATTTACGCCGAACATGTCACCTTCCCCCCAAAGAAACTCTGTTAAAATTGTTCCACAGGGTGTGTTAAACTTTCATACAGAAAAAAAAGCAGGACTGTGCTGTGCTACAGATTTTACTTTAAAGGATCTCTTTCACGGCCCTTTTAGGGGCTTCTGAACAGGAGTTTTATGAATTTGTAACAACATATATGTCAGGCAGACACTGGAAT
>VYZW01044989.1:0-27025 GCA_013401315.1 Balaeniceps rex | reverse complement strand
AATACTCTATTCTTTAATGAAAGATAAAAGTAATAAAAATAAAAGTATTGCTTAAGAGATTTTTATCTTCTAAATGCTGCTTTAAGAAAAATGCAACAAAAATCCAGTCCTGGTCTTCAAAGCTGTGCAAGTCATATAGGTCAAGATTGCATTGGTCTAAAGTGCTGAGGTTCCCTAGCAAATGTATTTCTACTTACTGTGTTTTGGTGCTTTGCCAGTTTCACAGTGTCTTAATACACAAAATCAATTGCAGAAATCTGAGCTCTGATATAATGCACTACTATAACATTATGAAGGAGCGATCTCCTCATGTAAATCAGAAGGTAGCAGGGCAATGAAAACCAAGCATTTTCTGAGTTGCTGTATTAGGACAAATGAATGAAAGTGGGCCAAATCTTTCTCCAGGGTGGGGAAACAGTATTAGTGCACTTTGGGGAAGAATTTGGTCTAGAGACCAGGGAGACAGAGGGATCTGTTTACCTCAGTGGTGTTCAGTAAATCCTGAAGGGCTTCAACCTGTTCATCTGTTTGTGGGAGAGCCCACAAAACTTCATCCCTGAAAAACAAGGGTATTTAGGTAAAGCACAGGTACTTGGAACTACTCTAGGTCATGCAAAAGTAGAGAAGCAGGCTTGGCGTTTCTCATTGTCCCTGGCTTGGCTGCCACGAACTCAAACAAGATTCAGTAGTGAAGATGCTGAGCCCTGTTCCAGCCTCTGCTTCTGCCAATCAGTAAAATCCATGAAAGAGGTGGTGCAGGGCTTTGGTAGCCAAATCAGTAGATTTGGATGGACTCTGAGATCGCTCCTGGGAACTGGCACCAGCACAACAGCAACCAGCCCCAGCTAATCCAGAGTGCACCAGCACCAGTGGAAAACTAGCCTAGACCAGGAAGACAGCTCCCCTGTTCTCCCCTGAGTTTCTGGCTCTCAGTCACTGTTCAGCAGAGACATGAGCCCTCCCAGTCTGGCGAAAGCCCTCCCAGTTTGGTAAAAGCCAAACATGACATTTTGTAGATGTGCAGAGGCTACTACCGTCATCATTCCTACTCCAGTCCAGTTTTTCTGGTCTCCTCATTTCTGTCCCTCTGCCAGGTATGGTTTCAGTTGGTCTAGACCACTGTCCTCCCCCTCTTTGCCTGGTAACTTATAGTCCCCTTCTACTTGAACCCCATGGTACAGTACATGAGATGGCACTTCCCAGCTACTCCACGCCTGACCCCACCATCAGTGACAGAAGTGAAATTCACTTTCTGGAAAGAAAAAAGTGCCACTTTGCATTGTAAATCCAGCCCTGATCTTCGGTGCCCTGCAAGCCATGTAGTTCAAAATTGCATTGGATAGATAATTAAAATAATTTGTGTGTGTAGAAGGAGGAGACGCAGGGGAATGTCAGACCCTTATTTCCATTTTCTGGGCTGGGGTGGCTCTCAGCCCTCTAATCGTGTGGAGTTGGTGGCAGTGCATAAACCAGGCACTGTGGAAGTCCCTGCCAGCCTTGTCTGCGAAGACTGTCCTGAAAAGAAAACAGGCAGGGCTCTCAAAACCAGTGTTTTCAATCTGCCTAACATGATTGTCACAACGCGTTGTTGTGACTGATTTCAAGCAGAGACCTGACAGCATCTGGCAAACAGGTGATTCATCTTTTCTACTTTTAGCCAGGCTCCAAGCAATCACTGTTGTTTCTCATGCAGAACCAACAACATGCCAGCCCTATTTTTGCCTCCACCATCATTTGACGGAGCATCGAAAAGCAATCAGGGTTAGGAAGGGTTGGCAGTTTACCTATTTCTTTAGGCAAGCGTGTGTTTGGGGCTACTTTAAAAGTGAATTTGTCTTCTTGTATCTGGGGAAGTCTTTTCACAGGGGAGACCAGAAAAGGGCTGCTGCATCTGGTTTTGTCCTATGATTCCCACAGCCTGAGAGTACCATAAAGAGGAAGCTGGTATGTACTTGTACCCCACCATTTGTTGCACAAATATTTCAGCTGAGTGTGGTAAGTACTGGACAGGTCATAGCTAGCAGCAGTTCCTCTATAGCTCTTCTTGGTAGGACCTGAATACACTAACAAGCTGATCTGCCCTTGCTCTTGTAGTCATGTTTAACATGGAGAACATTAACAGCTGAAATTGTCGTCATTGGGCTTCTCAGTTCCTCTGCTTTGATTTGGCATTATACCCTCTCTCATTTGTCTTCTGCCCCACTCCTGTTAGAAAACACCCGGGCAAAAGCTCTAATTATTGCCTTTATACCAGTCTCAGAAACAACCCTCCCCCCGCAGCTTCCTTGCCCTGCCTGCTGCCCTGGTATGGCTGGACATGTTCATCTTGAACACACTTCTTTTCTTTCACTTTCTGTCCTCATGACCTGCTTCCCTGGTTGCTCTTTGAGTTTGTCCTTAAGAGGCTGCCTCTCATTCCCCTCCTCCAACTTTCTGCCGGGGTCCCACTGGACTCTATCACTGTTCCCCATCTCTTTTTCCTCTCCCTTTTACTTCTGGGTAAATAGAAGTCCAGCTGCCATCCCCACACTACAGTGCTCAGGTCTTATCCTGTAACTATGACAGAGTGAGTGGGATGCATTACAGTTAATTTTAGATGGTTTTGATATCTTCATCTGAACTAATCACTCTCTTAACAAAGAAACAGGCACTTTCAGGGTCCAGTGAACCTGAGCTAATTTAGATGTGTGTGCTAAATTGGAATGAGTTATAACCTAAATACACATATTTTTCTCCACTAGCTGTACAGGAAGGTGAAGGCGACTTGTTCCCATGCAGAACTGTGTAGAAATGCCATATAGTCAGATGAATCCCATCCAGGGGCCCTGGCCACCATCTCACAGATAGACATAAATCAGTGCCGGCTCTCTGCAGGCATCTCAGTCTCTTCATCCCTCCTCTCCATTGCATTTCTCAGTTACTAGGAAGGCCGTCAGCATCACCTATCACACAGGCCCACAAAAACAAGGCATCAGCATGGATGTGTCTCTCTGTCCTCGTAGCCTGGCTTCACTTAAACCTTGCATGTTCTTTCTGACTAACATCTCCAGAAGAGAGGCCTCCCTGCTTGTCTCCAGCTGAATGTCTTACCCTGGCTCTAGCAGGTAGTGTCACTAGAGGAGTGCTGCCAACATCTTCTCCTGTTCTCCTGGACCATGTAAGCTCTTTATCTGCCTGGAGCACAGATGTCTGCTTGTGGGCTCTCTTTTCTCCCACCGTGCTGGCTCTGAAACAGCCTCCAGCCTTGCCCTTTCCCTACAAGTGGGCTAGGTGTCTTTCCAGTGTTATCAGCTCTTTCACAAGTCTCACAATGTTGGTATTTTTCTTAGAAGTCCAGATGCAGTAATCACACTATAACCTTGCAAAGGGAAGCTTTAATACATGACTGTTAAATCCTCCAACACTAGCACTCAAATAAAAGTAAAAAGTCAGATATAATGTATCACCTTTAAAATCTCATTATTTTAGCCTTTTTCATAACTGGGGCTGGGAGGGTTAGATTTGTGCTTTCCAATGGGAAATGCCATATTCTGTAAGGGCCAGATATTCAGTGTTTTATTTAAACATGAAATAAATGGACCTTCAAGTAGCACAGAGCAATATTGCTCCACTGAATTCACCAAAAAACGTGTTCAACTGTCCCCCTACTTTAACCCTCACACCTCTGCAGCAATCCACAACAAAATATGATTGCAACACAAATGGAGAAGAAAGATCCTCTTTTTAAGGCATGAACTCAGGAGGTGTTCACCTGTCACAGGTCTGCCCACTGGCTTGTGGTGCGGAGTCGCAGAAGGGCTGTGAGACATAATTCACTATTATTTGTGTAGGTATTTCAGTCCTGGGAGCAGGCTGTGTTTAATCGTGATTCCTATAGGTTGTTCATCTTGCTTAATGTCACCACATGAGGGGCTTATCCTTTTAGTTCTACCTATTAAAACATTTCAGGTTTTTAAACCAGATGTACATGTAGAAAATAAAAGCACTTTGGCTGTCTTCATCTCTGACGTATGTTCTCATGTTTTAACAAAGCATTTGGTTTCAGGGCATTTCTGAAGTTTATGGATAGGTAACAATACAGCTGCGTCTGAAACATTGTACAAATACCAAATGGTTATTCAAAAATGATTTATGATTGGAAAAACAATCATAAAAGCTGCTTTAGAAAGAAAACAGATTGTTAGCACTTTCTGGAATGGTTTCTCTCTCTACTTCAAGAAGTAATTCATTTAAGGTCTTGTTTTAAGGCAAATGAAGCAAATTATTTTTTCCCATTAAGTTTCAGAATGCCCTTTATTGGCATTCAAAAGCACTGAGTGAACAGAATTGATTTGCACTTAGACTGAAAAGAATAGTTTTAATATGATTAAAAACGTAGGATTTATGGATGCAAAGAAGACTTAGAATAATTTCATTTCCTCCACCATCTATATGTTAAATTGAACCACATATCCAATTACAAGAGCAATAAATAAATGTCAGCCTTTACCACATGTTTTCTTATGCAACTTGGAGTTATTTTGCTTCAACACTTTCCCTGTCCCACTCACCACACGCTAAAAGCCCAGTAGCACCATCAGATATTTACCGTGGAAGAGCGAAGACATGCTTCTCTTGAATCCAGATAAATAGGGTAGAAAAGAGCAGGTAAAACTTCATCTTCACAGCATCCACAATGAAACCAAATGCAACTGGAAAGCCAAGGGTTCAGGACCCACATTATTGATTTCAAAAATGTTATTTAAAGAGTGGTTAAAATTTAATACTCTCTCTCACCTCAACCCCAAGCTCCTGGTGGCTAAGTCAATATGACAGAGCTCCATGGGGAGGTCCCGCTCGTATTGATGTCGCCCGTCCACAAAAGGATAAGGTACATTTTGGACATTTTCGTATTGACAAGTCACTTTGTCATCTCAGCCTTTGAGTCATTTCATTGCGGCTACGAACCACAGACATAAGAAAGAACACCAAGCACAAAGTTTTTGCGATTCTCTAATATTTACGGAGGTCCAGCAGCGTGCTCTGCATTCAGCACTCCTATAGCACATCACAGACAAGCGGGAAGCTGGGTGAGAGGAGTGGGAGTGAGGTTATTAAGTCCAAACAGAAAAATCCTGAGCAAGAAAGCTGCTTTTGCTGGCATCTGCTAGCAGAGAAAACAAGGAGCAAGTGGGAGGTGATACTCTTGCTATTGAGGGCCATTCCTCTAGTTCAGAATGGAGCACATCTACTGGATCTCCATCTTCTGCAGCTGGCCTCTACCTCTTTGGTTAACATCCGACCCATCCAAGGATTTCAGACTGCTTGTGTTGCTCCATGCCCTCTTTTCTGTGATGTTCTGACATGCATATATTTGCCACATGTCACACTGGGTTAGCTTTTCAAGAAAAAGTACCAGTGACTCTTCATCTCATTATTATTAATTTTTGCATGCCCCAAGATTTGCCTCCCATATTTCTATCTTTGTCTTTGCCCAGACAGGACATGCTGAAAAGCTGAATGAATTTGACATGTCCATTATAGATGATCTCCATACACGTTCTGTGCTCATGGGGAGCTAAGCCACTGACACCTTACCTAGATTTTGTAGTTCCTATTTTATCTTTTCTAGATGTTGTTCAAACAAATAGGAAGTTCTGGTAAGGTACAGAGGCCGTTCCCAGCAAGGGCAGTGGGCAGCGCTCTGCTACAGGGGTTGATTTTTAAACCGATGGTTCAGATGCCCTTCCCTCACGTAGGCAAAAGGAAGCTGCCAACAGAGGATAAAATCCAGGCACACTTTTGTCTGGAAATGTCTGATGCATAGATATGAGTTTAAAGAAAAATTGGATCTACTGAGACAGGTGTAACAGAGGAGATTGAAAAGCCAAAGGAGTGGGGTCGCTGGCAACAAAAGAAAGAAAAGGATCATATTTCTCTATGTCTTAAAGTGTTAATTAAGTGGGAAAAGGGAACACTTTCTGCTACCTACCTGAGAAGAAAGTTTTGGACAAATGGTAGGTGTGAGACATTTTTGTATGTTGATTGCTTTTCCTATGTGTTCTCTGGCTCGTCTGCAAAGAGCTGGTTCACACACTGTTTGGAAGCTGCTGTTTTCCTACTTGCTTTTTGGTTTCTGGTGTGCACTGGAAATATTTCACACAAAAAAAAAGGAAAAAAATGGATACTTGAGGAAACTGAAGACACTAGAGGAAATTCTGAGGGAAGGGCAAACCAGAGTCTTGTGGTGGTTAAGGCATCACACAGGTTAAAACACAACAAATGGAAAAGTAAATGTAGGATGAAAGATCAAAAAATAAACAAAAAATAAAATGGAAGATGTGACTGACCAGGAGGTGGAGATGTATATCCCCATGCCTCTTGCTTGTCTGAAAGCCTCAGAGGTCTCACAGCTCAAGGTAGGACACAAACCCATTGCCTTTCAAGCATGAGCTGGACACTGCTTATTTGGATCAATCGTCCTTCTGCTTTTTTTCCTTCCATTAGTATCTAAACAACACAGACTACATCCTCCTCCACTTACACAGCCTATCTCAGCAAGAAGGTCACGCACAGTGTTCAAAACCAGTGCCACTGGTCGCTGTCCTTGGGTGAGTAAATGGCAGCTCCACACCCACTACAGCCCCTGGCTCCATCCCAGCACCGCCACCTCACCAGCAGCAGCCAAGCTGTTTGGATCTGGGTGCCTAAAATGAGGTTCCTGGTCAGTAAGCACCTCCACGAAGTGGGCTGGTTTTCAAAAACATGCAGCCTCCCATCGCAAAGATATTTGTACTGTGTAACACGTATTTTCATACACAAAGACAATTTCTGTGACAGTTCAGTCTCCCAAGTGGGTCAGATTTTCTTTCCTGATATGATCTATTTATACTGCATTGCTGTGGTTTGCTCTAATGAGCAACCAGCGATACGCTGATTACCCCCAAAGCCTCGTGAGCTACTGAGGAGCGCTCTAGCCCTGCCCAGGCAGAACATCAGTAAAAAAACCTCCTGACATGATAGAAGGTGATGGGAATGTATTTAGACACCAAACTTAAGCATTAACTTCCCTGCTTCCACCCAGCTGTTAGGGGCTGTCATTTGTCCTTTGACTTATGTTGACATTCCCCCTATCCGCTTGTCTCATCCACTTAGGAAGAGAGAATCATCTCCTCTAACGTTAGCCCTTCCCAGTGCAGACCGCTATACCTGAGCGAGCCACCTCGTGCTGCTTGCATAGGCACTGCAGAGAAGTGGGCACTTGTCAGGAGCAACTCATCCGTGACCTCCTGTAGACATCTCAGAGGGTAATGAAATGCCTGGTCCTATTCGTGGCCACCAGAGCTGGGATAACTCACTCAGAGGTAGGAGGCTGTGTTTGTTCCAGTGAATCCTGTGGATTCTGCCTGCCTCCCTCCCTCAGCTTGGACACTTCAGGTCAGAAGCAATTTGCTGTGTTCTGGGCTACAAAAGTCATAAGTTAAGATATACTTGGTCTACCTACAACAGTAAATTGTTTCTTAACCAAGAATTTCTGAGAACCTGGGAAGTATTTCCCAGCTAAGCTGGGAAGAAAAACGCAGTCTTAAAAAACACTGTGAAGGGCAACTGTAAAAACAATTGGGTTAATCAAAATATTTCATTTTGATAATTTCAACTGTTGTTTGATATTTACTCACTTTAAAAGCTTTTTCTCAATTTTATTCAAAATTAACTCACATTTCTATGCATTTTTCTTAAGACCTGGAGGAAAGAAGATTGAATTTAGGAACTGTTGCAAGGGGAGATTTAAGCCATTTGAAAGCTTCCTTTCTCGAACAAAAATATTTTTCTCTAATTGGGAAATTCATCAAAACTGAGTCTTTCCAGCAACCCTTTTTGCTTCTGATGAATCATCATCCCCTGATGAAGAGCTGCTTGGTCAAAAATTCTGGCTGAGTTTAAAGGGTTTGCTGCAGCTGGAGTAATTATTACTTCTACACTGGGTAGACCATGGGCTTTGCTGAACTGGTGCCTGCAAGTGTTACCGTAGCAGATGTGACCAGAAGCCTTGCAGTAACTGGGGGACAGTTTGATCAGTGTTGGTTTCTGTTAACTTTTGGAGTAGCTTTGGGACATACACAGGCTTTTATTTAAAAAGGGATGATCAGGTCCTAGTTTTTAGAGCATATAATTAACAAAGTATTCTCTTGATTTCTTTTTTGAAAACTATGCATGTGGGAATTAGGACTGGCAGTATATAAAGCCTCCTGGTGCCATTACTATATTGGTTTTTAAAGTATAATCACACTTTAAAGGTGATTCAAAAGAGATATTTCCACTCTTTTGGCTGAACCTGCTGTCTCTCTCCTCCTTCTCCACATTGACATGTAGTAACACCCATGTCCTCCTGATATTGCATAGGTGTTGTACCTCACCCAGACCAGGCTCTGGCACATCTTTGTGTGGTGGTTTAAGATGTCAGTGCCCAAAAAGGTGGCAGCCGAAGAGGCCAGGCACACATGTCCCAGCTAAATCAGGGTATCATTGCTCAAGCACCCTCTGCACCAGCTTACTCTGAGATGCTCAGTTGTGCCTGGCCATGATGCTGGGCTCCTGCAGCTGCTCTTGCTGGTGAAGGAGAGCCAGACCCCAGAAAGTGGTCGGACAAAACATATCAAAGGAGGAACTGCTTGAGCTGCTGCAGCCAGATGGTCTCCGCCAGTTGCACCAGTGCTGCTGAGTACTCTCTAGTGACTCCCATTGCTGGCACCCTTGGCTTTCAGCAACCAGGTGTCACAAGATTTCCTCTAAGCTCAGCCAGGACCTAAGTGTGGCTGTCCTCTTTGATCCTGGGGCTTGCACAGTATCCTGCAGCAAGATTTTAAATAACAAGCCTCATTCTGCATCGAGATTCTCAGATCTGAGTGTGTATTTCAGCATGTACCAGAGCCCATGCTAGGTTGGTACTGTATGTCGGTAACAGTAAACCTGTTAACAAGTGCTCAGAAGGGGCAGGAGGAGGGGAGGTCAGCTGTTACTAGCAGCTTCATCCCTCAGATCCTTTCCCTTGTCTGGGATTAGCATATTCTGCTATTATTTTGATCCTCCAGAATCCTCTTGTTTCCAGTTAATAAGCAACGAGTCCCTCCAGGGATGGGTAATCACTCCAATGGATCCATGTGCCTGAAGCAGAACACAAAAGCCAAGTGAGTCTGTGCTGTCCTTCTTGGTTCTTTAAATTCAGATTCAAATGCAAAATTAATCATCTCCTGAAAAATATTTACAGGCTCTTGCCCTTTTTTTTTGTGTGTTATCACTACTGATGAGGCCAAAGGTAACTGGTGAGCATCCTTCCTACATGAGGCAAAGGACGACTAAAATCTAACTAAACTCTGATCTCTGTTGCTTGCTGTGCGATGCAGCTGAGTGCCGTTGCTCATGAACCACACAAGGATGCAATTAGTTTAACAGCTCTTTATTATGAATGCGGCAGAACAGAATTAGAACTCAATTTACAAGTCTCCCTTTCAAACCCATTCAGCCGTTAAGGCCGCATCATCTTTCAGTTTTCCAAGGCATATAATTGATAAATGATTTCTCCCTGCACACCTCAGCTCCTCATCTTTATTCATGAACCAATTAATCTCCGTAGGACACTGTGATCATTTACATACATGGCCAATGTCACCAACCTCTGTCATTTCATTCTGGAAACAATTTTGCAGCCCATGAAACCACCAGGAGGGGAAAATCTGGACTACATCTAAAGTTCTGTGGTTCTGGCATTTCTCCCTCACATCATTCCCAAATACAAAAATCAGATGCTACCTGTGCTAGAAAATGATGGGTTAACCTGGGAGGAAACAGACCTCTCATCCCCGGGTGAGTGCTGTCCAGGCAGTAGGTTTCAGTCGCGGCTGATCAGTATGAGCAGAGGCTCAAAATACACGTTCACTTTGCATTTTTGAGTACTCAGTTATGCCAACCTACTTTATTCATTTTTTATTCTACTGTCCATGCTGTTTAGCTTTCCAGGGTCAGCAGAGAGAAAGATGCTGTGGTGTATGTGCTGTTTTGGGGAGGTGAGGAGGTGTCTGTACTGGTTAAACACTTTCCTCATGAGCTCTGTTTCCTGAAGGTCTGTTATCAGCTCCCACCCAAACAACATGTTGTCCAAGTGACTCACATTTTCTTATTGCCAGTAGATATTGATTTATTTGCCAGTATCTTAACAAGGAGCACTAGCAAAGCAAGTTTAGCTTTGTTAAACAAAGGATATCGAAGGGAGCCACAGGAGCACTCCAGGCAGAGCTTCTGAGCACTTGAGGAAGGTGCTCCAAGTACCACGTACAGAGAACACACTTCAGCTAAGTGCAAGAGAGTGGATGCACACCTGGGCCCCTTTCTATGTACACAGGTACGTATGTACATATTAGGAGTGCAATTAGCCCCAGAGTAGTGATGCGTTCTGCCTGTCTCTGAGTGTATCAGCAGTATTTGCTGCTCTTCTCTGCAGTGCTTGCACTTGCTCCCATTGCTTACATGGCATCTGGCAGAGTTTAGAAGAGTGGGCCCTTCCTTTGGGCTTTTGGACCTGGGACCTGTTTGGAGGATGCTGGGACCTGTTTGAGGATGCTGTTGAAGAGAAGCTCCATGGGGCAAAGCTCCTGCCCCCTTTTGTTCACCCCTCTCGGCTGGTGTGGTCCCCACCTTGGAGAGGCACATCTCACTCTCAGCCCATGCTGACCATCAGTCTGCTCAAGCAGATCCACACTGCAGAGAGACTCATCACTGTCCCAGTGGAACAGCTACTGTACAAATGCATCCAAATAGGCACTCGGATTTTCTTCTATCCATTCAGGGATGGGGAAGAGGAGAGGTGAGCTTTCCTACGGTGCACTCTGTTGCACAGTGTTGTGGTTGCAGATGCCCAGCAAAGCAGTGACACTGTTGTATGCCTGCTCCAGCCCAGCGTGGTGCGACTGCTCTGGCAGCTGAGGGCATCTGTGCTGAAAGCTTCTGCAATCTGCATCCAAGGACCATGCTCTGAGAGCCCCGTGATTCCCATTTGGGGTGTCATTTCCAAACCTTTAGGAGATCACTGTAGGCTAGAGAGGGATTTCTGTCACAGTGCTGGGTGTCCCCCTGCCCAAAGCTTGTATAAGAAGTGCGGAGTGAAACGACCTTATGAGAATTTATTCCTCTGCTAAGCTCAAAGCCTCTGGGTGTTCCCAAATGGATGCCACCAGGTCAGCAGAGGCTGAATCTGTATTAGTAGGTTGTTCCCACATGTTGTAAAGCTTGGCAAGCCAAGGAGGTTTCTGACAGTACAGGTCCCTTTGACACGGTTCACAACCTCTACAGTTAGCAGAACCTATATTCCTAGAATTTGGCTCCAGCAGAGAATTGGGGAAGTTTCTAGAGGCATTTGACTGTTCTGCAAGGTCTGATCACCACATGGGCAGCATCACCCCATGACGGTCTGAGAAGGGTTGTGACTGAAGCATTATGGGGCACTGCAACCACATTTCCCTAATGTGAAATCATAGAATCAGAGAATCATTTGGTTGGAAAAGACCTTTAAGATCATCAAGTCCAGCCATACCTGTCCGCTACTAAACCATGTCCCTAAGCGCCTCATCTGCGCATCTTTTAAATACCTCCAGGGATGGTGACTCGACCACTTCCCTGGGCAGCCTGTTCCAGTGCTTGACAACCCTTTCAGTGAAGAAGTTTTCCCTAATATCTAATCTAAACCTCCCCTGGTGCAACCTGAGGCCATTGCCTCTCATCCTATCACCTTCTACTTGGGAGAAGAGACCAACACCCACCTCGCTACAACCTCCTTTCAGGTAGTTGTAGAGGGCGATAAGGTCTCCCCTCAGCCTCCTCTTCTCCAGGCTAAACAACCCCAGATCCCTCAGCCGCTCCTCATAAGACTTGTGCTCTAGACCCTTCACCAGCTTCGTTGCCCTTCTCTGGACACGCTCCAGCATCTCAGTGTCCTTCTTGCAATGTAGTTTGACAGTGCAGCAAGCAGTGGAGATAGGGCTGGTGGTGAGTGCCTGCATCCCTCCTCAGAGATCTCCATTACTTTTCACTGATGCGGCTGATCGAGCCTTTCACTGGCATGTTACTTAACCACAGGACTGTTTCACTAGCACCCAAGCAGACACAGGTCTTGAGGAGAAGGCATGGAGGGGTGATGCACCTAAGGCTTATCCACCACCTCTCAGACGGGCAGGGTGTTCTGCTTCAGGGCTGCAAAATCAAGGGAGGGCATCTTACTGAGAGGCTGGTCAGAAGACATCTCCCCACCTCAGTGACAAACCAACACGTGCTGTGAGGTGTCCAGTTTGCTTAACTGCAGTGAAGAGCCAGGACAACTTCAGAGGCTGCCAGAGGTGCCTGGCAATGGGACATTGCTTTTCTGCCTGCGTGAATCAAAGCAGCACCGTGCATGTCAATCACCTGCTAGGAGATTTCCTGCGTGGATGTGTGGGGTTTCGCTCCATGCTTTGTGTGTTCACAGATATTCATTGCTGTGTTCCTTTAGATCCTTAACACATGCACTAAATAAGTGCCTGCCCTGAGGGAGTTCAGTGCTTATATGCATGATTGGTTATGTAGCTTTCTGCCCTTTTCACAAATTTCAGACATATCATTACCCATGAGCACATGGCCTGTGGGAATTCTGGCCCTTCTTGGCTTTGGACAATTTATCATGGATCTGTAATAGCAACAGTACCTTCTGCCCTGGGAGCAAGTTAGGTTTTCTGTAAGATACTGTTGCCTTTAAAAAGTGATCAGGGCACAAAAAGTAAATAAGGTGCGATGAAAAACAACGCTTTAAAAATAGTGATTTTACTTCAGAGCTGTGTGTTACTTCCTGAACAGCAAATGAAGCAACAGGAGAACAGCATGGTTTTCCTGGTGGCAGAAAGGAACTGACATCGAGACTGATAAACATAAAAAATATGAACAAAATGAGAACATTTCTGAGTTATTTTGGTCCTAATTCAGAGTTTGCCCGCACTAAGCTATATAAAGTCTATCACCTTACCAGTATATGGAGCTCCCCTGTTTACTGACTTGCTTAATGAACAGCTTCTGAGGTTTGTGTATAAATTTTAAATCTGATGTTGCTCACCACACAGCAGGCGATGAGGCTCGGGCATTCAGTGACACTACTCTCTAGTGGTGGTGCAGCCCCCCGGGCCACCCTGAGATCCCAGGATAATCCCTGTTGCGCTGCTATCTTGGCCATAAGAGCAGCGACTTGGGTGTGAAGCACTCTCTGGCCACACCTGGGCTGCCTGCTGCCTGAATTGTATACCTGAATGACTCAGCACGAATTGTGGCCAGAATGTAAAATGCTGACCAAAGCCAATCATCTTGAGATCCTATAAATAGCAATCCCAAAGGGAGACCTTTGGAGCTCTCCAGGACCACGGCGGGCTGTGTGACCCAGTGTCTCCCCCTGAGCGGGGACGTGTCTCAGGGTAGATTTCGCGAGGATTGAAGGACTGTCCGTCAACAATTTCACGAGGACTCAAAGGCCTGATTTTGTGAGGTTCACCGACCATCCGTTGATGAATGCCAGCACATAAAAGTGAGTAATTAATGAAACTCATGAAAAGGGAAATTTTAATCACAGGTTAACCTCTGCGTGTGTGTGCAATTTGATTCAGAACTGTTTGTCTGTCTGTCTGTGTGCAATTTGATTTAGAGCTGTTTGTCAGTCTGTGTGTGATTTGATTTAAACCCCATTTGTGTGTGCAACCCTGCTGTAAGTTTCGGGTGTCCCTTGCCATTCTCAAATCTTTAACTAAGTCACTATTTTCGTTGTAACAAATTCCATTGAATTGCTGTGTTAAATTGGGTGATGCTTAAGTGCTGTTAAGAATTATACAACCTAATTCTGTGATCTATCTCAAAAATATTAATAAATCTTAAATTGCTGCTAAACCAAAGCCGTGTAAAAAAAAATCATATTCGCGACATCTCTGCTGCTTGCTTTGTCCGCTTGCCTGAAAAGTACTGGACTTAAAGTGGCTGAGCAGCTTGGAACAAAACACTCCCAAATTCTTGACAAGTCCGTTCTCCAGATGGTGGAGGAGGCTGCCAGAAGCGGCAGAAGATGGGGAGCTGGAGAGTCTCAGTAGCAACTCAACACATGGGTTTGCAAGATTGGAGGTACCAGGATCCATTTCTCCATCAAGCTGAAAGCAGCAGTAGCTGAGTACTTGCTGTAGGACCAGTGCTTCTCGTGTTTTTTTTAGCCATCTACCAGAGACAGGGTCCTTTTTTCCAAGCAGGCACCAAACCGAAGCTGCTGCGTGGTTAGGCAGCAATGGACACCAAGACCTGAAGATTATGATGAGGCCCACAGCAGAAGTAAGCTGCACTTGGGAGGAGTGACGTCAGGATGGGGTTTTGGTTCAATTCCATCTCGGGAGGAAGTAGAAACATGGCTTTATTTATACAAGAGCACAGCAGCCAGCCATACTCCTTGCTATCCCCTTTCTAAAGCCAGGATAGATAATTTCTAGCCAAGCTGGATGATTTACAAGAAGGTGTAAAATCCTCATCATGCACCTAATTATGCTCTACTACACTATGGGGGGATATTTCCTTCTGAGTCCATCTGGTGATCAGACTGTACCCTGAAGCATGTGGATTGATTACCCTCATGGTTTTTCCTCCTAGTTAGTCTAACTGCTGATGCTTTATTTTTATTCATCTGAATGTCTAAGCCTTTTTGAAGCCTTGAAAATTATGATTAATTGTGCAATGAAAATCAATAATGGAAGTGCTTACAAAGCCAGCTTGATTTGGGAGTGAATCCCAAAGACAGCTGCTTTCTCTAAGAGTGATGGAAAAAGTTGGAGAAAAGCAACAGCAAAAAATTCCAGATCCTGTTTTTTTGTGATGTTTGTCATGGGTTTAACCCCTTCAGCAATTGCTGGGAGCTTCATTACATGTTACTATTACTGTTCATGAAAGCAAAACCTCAAGTCCATCAAAAAACCAAGAACACCCAATTAAACAGAGGTGCATTGAGAAGTGAAATCGTTTATACTCCTGTACCAGAATGTGGCTATTCCCACGCTTTTGGGTCCTTGGCAGCTTTATTTTTCATGGGAGGTTATAGAGATCGGGATGAGGAACTGGTAAGGCATTTACTATAGTATCCCTGCCTATTCCCTTTTGCACACTGACAGGTGCTAGCATTTTGCCTAGGGTTAAATATCCCAATTTTTCTCCATTTCCCAAAGGAGAGCATTTTCGGAGCTCACGCATGCTATTCTCTAAAACTCCGCATAGAGTGACTGCCATCTCGTGGTTAGCTCTCCCTGCTGCACAGTGCCAGGGCTGGTGCCAGGGCTCACGGCTGGTGCAGAGCTGCAGGTTGGGGTTCAGAGATAGTGCCCCAAAACGCAGCCTGGGGGCAGGGGACTAGGAGGGAGGGCTGTATGGTAGGCTCCAGTGCTAGGATGCTGAGGAGGAAGAAAAGCAGCCCCCTTCACAAAACACACTTTGAATAACAGCGAACATCATCTGGCCCCTCTCCAGAGCCTGAGCTAGAGGCAGGTTTCGATCTCCGGGAACACTGAAGTCCTACATCTTGCCTATGGGAAATGCATGATGTGTGAAAGCCTCCTCTCCCTGCTTCTCTCAGCAGAATCCTCTAAAAATCCTACCCCCATGCAAAAAGCTGAGTTGCTATGGGCTGGTGAATGGGAAATGCTGTGTCTGAAAATCCCTTCATCTCTGTGGGGATAACAAGTGCCAGCATTCATTTGGGACCAAGGGAAAAGCCCCTCCTCACACCCTGGTGGTGCTGCCATCTCCCATCCATCGCCTACTTCATTCCTCATGTCTGCCCCTGAGTCTGGGGTGAAGGCATCTCCCTGAGGCGGGCAACCCAGAGCAGGGCTGTCTTCAGGCAGGATTACCTGGCCCTTTTAGATCTACACTGTCTATCCAGCCAAAAATGGCCCTTGCAGTCTGCAAACATACACGCATGCATGCAACACACACAAAATACATGGTCATCCCACCCAAGGGAAATGCTGTGGTCACAGTTTCTGCCTGAAGTTTCCTCTCTCTCGTTTACCTCTGCTGGACTCCCAAGTCAAACAACATAGGGGAAGGGCAGCCGCCTTTTCAGTGCCACCCCTCTTGTACGGCAACAGTGGGTCCTACACTTAGAAAGAAGAGGAGTGGCGTAGGGCCATGCTGTGATAACTCCCCCTTGATGGGCAATAAGTTGGGGTGACATCTCCTTCGTATAACACTCAAGATGTTCTCCTCCTCTGCCAGCATGTGGAAATATTGTGACCAGATGGGATGGGTCTTGGGATGCTGTTCCTTTCCCACCCTGTATTAAATACATAGGTTCATGAGAGGAACAGGGCAGCCAGATCTGATGAGGAACAGGATCTGACCTTTAGTACAGAAACCCAGTGGCACATTTGCATTGCAGAATGCATAAAAAAGCTAAGCCTATGGGTATATGAGCAAAGGAAGAGGATGACGGGTATTGCGCTGAATGGGGAAAATTGTACCGGGTCAGGTTGCAGGTCCAGCCAGCACAGTGTCCCATCTTTGGCAGTGTCTGAGTGGCATGTACAGAAATGACCTAGGAAATAGTTCCTCCTGCTTTCTGCAATTTGTGGTTTCAATAACAATATGGAGGACACATCCTTAGCGAGCCCACAGTGGTTTTTTTTTTTTAAATCTGTCCCTATTTCAGCTATATGATACACACTTCCCCATTAGCACATGCATTACTAAAACCAAAGATTACACATTTGGCTTTATAGAACATTTTATTTGGAGAGATGTCTCATGTCATTGAATATTGGTTCTTTATTAAGGCAATTCCGAAGGGGCTGGAGGGGAGGGTGGGGGAGAGGGGGAAACTGAGGCTGTGTCAACAGGATTGCATTAAGGCAAAATTCCTTCTTTCTGCATTTCACTACTGTAAAATCCACATAAAGGCCAGAACAGTAAACGACTCAAGCCAAGGAAGAGATTCAGTGCAAATATATCCCACTGACTATCCGCAGACAGGGCTAGGTCCTCGACTGAGGTAAATTGACAGCGCCTTATTAGCTGCAAAGCTATGCTGATTTAGCTCCGTTGAGGATCCCAGCCTGGGTTCAGGGAAGCATTTTAGTATGTGTTTCATATGCAAGCACACATTTAAATGCTCTCCTGAATCCAGGCCACAGCCCTTTGAGTGCAAGTCTGTAAAGTTAACAGAGTTTAATTTTTATTCACTACATAAATATGTCATTCTGCATCCCTTTGGTTCACTTCTTATCTTATTGCTACTGAGTATATCCCCTTAGTTTCTTTAACATGTTTTTCATTTCTGTCATGCTTTGCAATCTGCTTATGCTTTAAGTGTATTATGGCATAAAAATGAATTGTCCTTTGGAGAGCATTTCTTGCAAAGGTTCCAGAGTTTGGGTGTTTTTGGAGGACCAGGTTATGGTATGTTTTTTTCAATGAGTAGTAATGTACTCTGTGAGTAACGCCACTGACGGCAGAGGCATAACTTGCAGAGAAAAGTACTGCTCAGTTCATATACCAGCAACACATAGCAGACTCCAAACACTTCTCTCTTTCCAAAAGAATTTCCTAAGAGGATCCTACCATTCCAAAAATATAGTCACTAATACTTGCATTGGCTTGGGGAAACCCCTTTTGTTATCCCAGGTACAAACTGAAGGAAAATATGGCAGAAATGCTACCAGAAGCATGAAGACATTTTCAGGCAGAAGCAGTATATAACATTTCATAATCCTAAAAGCTGTCTGTACCTCCCAAGACAAAGATCTCCAGGTGACCTCTGACAGAAAACCCTGGTATCCATTAATAAAAGGATATGTATAGGCCTCATTATTGAAAACTTACTCAGGAATATGAAATGATTATATCTAGCAAAGTGGAAAATAAGGCAAATAAATCAAGCACATATTACTGTTCAAAACAAAACATTTCCTGGATACATGTAGATATACAAGTTTCATACCATCTGGAACCACGTATAACATTCATGCCTTAAAAGCATGAGCACCCTGCATATTTCCTTGATACAGAGAAGAGCATCCAGTTTGAGGGAATCAAAAGGGTGAGCGCCAGGCATCAGTTCAAGTCTTTTGTGCTTTAAACTTTCTTCATGCCTTTTCCCATAAGGCAAGCAAACACTGTCATGACCATTTTGGGTTTTACTTCAACCAGGTCTTCTGGAAGGGCATACACTCTTGCTCCAATTTTTCTCGCCATAGAGATGGCATATCTGCATTGCAGGGGTGAAAAAAACAAAACGAAGAAATACATTAGTACAGTAGCATTAATTTTCCCACTCTTAAGAAGTTTTTTACATGATCAGTACCAGAGTGGGTTGGGGACTTTCTTGCTGATTCATCAAAATTAAACTTTTCTATAGGAATGTATGAGACAGGTTCATAAAGAACTAATTTCTAGTAAACGGTAGAGTGTATTCCCTGATGGTTAGAGCACTGACTACCTGCAGCATGGGAGACTGCAGGTCAAAGTCTGGTATGAAACATTTAGTCTCCCATTCCCTGAAAGATTATCCTAGCTAGCAGCCATCCTGGTCTTCCTCCCCCTCAATCTTTGCTGCTCAATCTTCTCACATAAACAAATTCATGAGGATGGAAAGCAGAAGGCTGATTTTGGTGGAGATCAGTGTTGTTGGAAAATCAACATTCAGGGACTTCTCTTCTGCTTGAGTCGTACCCAGAATCTGCAAGCTAACCTTCCCATCTCCCTCCTCAGAGTGCACTGTTGCATGGCTACTGGCTGTTCTCCAGTAGGTATGTCTCTTCTCTCTATTTTTTCATGAAAAAAGCTAGAAAATCCCAAGTTCTTCCCACTGCAGAGCACATACATTTGTGAAATTCTCCCCAAAATGCAGAGAAACATGCGGGGGGAGGCGGGGGGAAAGGGTGGGGAAAAGAGGAAAACATCAGCAGAGGGATGAAGAAATTAAGTATGGACAGAAGCACACTTAGGATTGCAAGGAAATAAAGAGAACAGATGGTAGGATATGGAAGGGAAAAAGAACAGTGGGAAAAGTCTTTATAAAAATGATGGCACCTCTGATTGCCTTACAGTCATCCTTTTCTCTTTTGTAGTTGCCACATAGCAAAGGAGAAGCTAAACTGATGATCAGACCGGGAGGTGATCTGTATAACTCTGAAAGGAAAGGGAGCTGCCCCCAGGACTGGCTGTCTGCTAGCAAATGGTTTGCACTCAGGGAAAAAAAAAATCAATATCCACATTCATAAAATCAGTTTTTCAGGCATGAATCCTGTCCTCCCCCTTCTCTCTTAAATATGTCCTTGTTCCACCTGCACGTGACTAAAGAGATATCGTGACCTCTAATCACTGGCTTCCATGGCTCACTATTGTTGGCATTGTTCCCTGATCTCTGAAAGAATTTTAAATTTAATAAGAGAAAATAGGAGCTTGTGAAGCCAAGTGATTTTGATCCCTTCAAGGGAATTATAAAGCAGGAATTATAACATTACACACTTCATTTCCATTGATAGTCTTTTTTACTGCCTAACTCCTAGCCTTCATGCTTGTAACTCTGGAGGTGTTTCTCAGTTGAGGTTGTGCCAGATGATAATGATAGCAGAGCAGTTTTCAAAGACAGAGTCAGGCAAGCCTGAGCAGGTAACTCATGTTAAGTGTCACTTGGCATGAACATACTTAGCATTATTTAGTTTCTCCTCATCATTCAGGTCCTCTGTTTTCAAGAGGTCATATTTGATTGATCCTGGTTGAATGGCATCAATGAGATCCAGGACTGGCATGCTGGTGCTGATTTTGCTATCCTGCATAGACGAAAAATACAATTAGATGCAAGAACAGGATGACAGATCTCCCACAAAGCCAGAGTCTAGGCTCAAGAGCAATGGACAGCTCAGGCAAATACCACTTAGATCTTCACAAAGGGCTGCTTAGCATCATTTTTCATCTAAGGCAGACTAAGAACCCTTTCCAGGATTTTTTTTTTCCCCAGTGGATGAGACGTCATGAAATCAAAAGATGGGATGCTGGGCTAGTGAATTTGCTTCCTGTGGGGAGATGACATTGATACACATCTACTGATGGGAGGTGCGAGGGGAAACAGCTGTGTGACTTCTGAGCGCATTACGTGAAATCTGATGGATCTGTCCTTGCCTGGTGCAAACTGCTGATTTACATCCACTGAATGTTCCCCAGCTTGGGAAGTGTCTCAGATGTGTTAGCAAAATTGGAAGCTCTCTGGAACTGGACCACCTCTGTGTTTATAAGGTGACTTGCAAAATAAGACACCATACCTGAATGGTACTACCATATTATAAAAGTATTGCTATTGTTCTTTTTAATACTGTCATTTGTAATTGCTGTCATAATTGCTGTTAATAACAGCATAGCAGTTCTTGCTTAATTACAGTCATCATTCCTGGCTCCATACTTTGATTTCCTATGTCAAACTGGCATTCAAGGTGTTTGCTGTTATGTTCATATCATGTTTCTGTTACCTTTTCATAATAAAGCCCTTTGAATAAAATCTCTGTATCTGAACATGCCTTTAAAAGGGAATGAAAAATAATCAAACTATGTAGTTAAATATATCATAATATATTGTGTGCATGTATACACACTGAATAAGGGATTCCTAAGTAGAGACTTCCAACAAAAAAGTATACCTTGAAACTGGAGATGGTTGAATCCTTCCCAGCTGCAGTCAGTGTTTCATTGACCCAGTTGACAATGATTTCATCATTGACTTTCTCTCCACCACCAATGTCTTCAAGAATGTTCAGGGTGTACCTTAAGAGGGAAGCCAGGATACCTGCATTTGCTCAAAGTCTAGTATAACCTCAGAACCATCCTGTACATGCGCACCTTGACTGGGATCACCCCAAAAGTCCTCTTAGAGCTGATATTCCCCTGCTTCCCACACACTCACAGTATATATGAATTATATTATAACATGCTAATTCATCTATTGGGGCTAATTCATCTATTGGGTCTAATTCACCCCCGGTTCCCTAATCACTCTTTTGGGAGTGTCAAAAGGTTTTGATACTCAAAATTCCTACAACGTCCCTCTCAGTGGATCTCAGTGTAAATGACTCATTCTCACAGTGCTTAAAAAATAATCACTGACTTTAAGGCCAGAAGGGAATTGTTATGCTCATCTAAGACTGACCTTCTGCATAAACACAAGCCTGGAATATTTGGCTTATATGTCAGCATACACCTTGGAAAGACATCCCAAATTAATGGCAAGTAATCATGACATCCCCAGATTAATTACCTGCCTGATAAACCTATACCTTGATTTGTAGACTGAATTTAGTCTGTATTCAGTTCCTAACCACTGGGTCTCTTTACACCCAATTATGGAGCTCTTAAACACACACACAAACACGTACACACAGAGAATTATATTACAGTGGGGAGACCTACTGAGTTGCATCCGCTTCAGGTAGCAGATTACAAAACTTCTGCATCAATTCCTTGTTTCCAGTACATTCTCCCCATTCCCTGATACAGAGACCTTTCAGCTTCTTTTTCTCTCTTCCATGCAATGAACATTTATTCATGCTATACAGATAGTGACAATAATAATCTTCTGCATGAGCTGACTGTAATGTCCTTGCCCACAAGATAATGTGCTTCCTGATCGCACCTCTAACTAGGAGTGAGCAAAAGGTTACTCTGTCTTTGCATATAAGTGCAAACAGAGGAGTGAGAAAGCTGTAGCCTGTAGAGCCTTCTCAGTGATAGCATCAGGAAACTATTACAATGCAAGCTGAATACAGCAAAGCACTCTGAAGTTTGTGTGTGACTGCCATACCTTCTCATCAACTGCCAGATTAAGGCCAGCGTGAGCGTACGGTTTCCTTCATTCAGATCTTGCCCAGCAATGCCAACAAGGGAAAATTTGGCTTGATTCTTTCCCAGTTCCACTGCATAGTTGCAGTTTTCAAGCTGTTAATGACAGGGTCAATTCATGCCGTTCAGAAATATAGGAAAAAAAGAAGACAAGACACTGTTACTTTAAATTCTTTGGATTGCTTAGCCCAGATCCTCCTGGACAAACAGGAGTTATGGGGCTTTGTGATAATACAGCTGTTTGACTACCAGCAGCCAGTTCCATCCCAAAAATACCACGGTAAACAGTTAACATAGAAGGAAATGTTATACTTCATCATCAGGGCCTGAAAAACAGATTACCCTGGAAAATATTAATCTATGGCTCATGGGTACCTCCAGCATCATGGCATTGCACTGAGACAAAGGATTAGTGTCCCAGTCAATTTTTTAGGTCAGTTAATTACTCTGGCCTAACTGGATGGAATTACTCATCCAGATAGGTGGGAGAATGCTTTGTATTTAGCAGCAACTCTGTGATCGGTTCTTGAGGCATCTGGTCGAGAATGCTTATCATCACTGTCTTCAGTTGATGTGGAGGGAAGTGATCCAGACAGCTGCAATTAACCTGGTGCCATATGACTCACAGTGAAGATACATTATAATTGGTGACTAAGACAGTAGCAAAAGTGGTCTGCAAATACAGTTTTTAAATATTGACACAAAAGGTGTCAAGTCTTTACTTGACAAATATTGTTCACCTGTCAACAGAGCCAGTGAGTCAAATGTATGCTTCTTTTTCAGGATAAAAAATTATTCACTGACTAGACAAAAAATCATTTAATGTGCTGTACTTGGGACTTGAGAGCAACACGAGTGCCCACATTGCTGTTTGAAATGATACAGACATCCTTTGAGGATAAGGCATCCCTACTGGAGCTGTTCCAGCTTTTTGTACCTTCTTCATGTTGCCACCAAGTTTAGGATATGGTGGTTTGTTCACTCTGTTCCAGTCTACTGGCACTTTGATCTTTTCATAGAGCTGGAAGATAACCAAGGCATCTGACAGGTCACTGAAAACAATAAAAAAGATATATCATTGTCCAAAGAACAGAGGAAAGGAACCCAGCTAAACTATTAGTAGAGGTAAACTTAGTTTCCTAAAAAAAAATGAAACATATATTCTTATAGGGTCCAAAAGTTTTTATGTTTTTGTAAACAATTTGCTGGCTGTATTTATCATCTGAAGGAAGTGTAATACCTCCTCTTACCTATATAAGTGATTTACACGTGGATTAACACCCAGGGAGTTCATCCAGTTCCTGAAAGTCCTCTCTTCCCTTGTCTCACCTAAAACAACAGATACATCAATCAACAGGCCTGCAAAACACAACACTCCAGTAAAATAAGTGTCTTGTGATGAAAACATAACTCAGAATTTACAGCGCACTGAACCATAAACAGAAGGAGACTCTGGTTGACATGTGAAATATGAGAGCACGGTGCAGCATGCAATATTTCTTCATGCCCTATATATTATAGTATTTAGGCAGATTGGCCTTGAAATGCCTTCAAGAATTCCAGAACAGCCTGTGCCCTAGCATGAACAGTTTCACTACGAGGCTGAGAAAGAAGGACCTGAAGCTCAGCAAATGATCCATACAATGATGGTCCTGACCCCAACCCAGAGCAAGCAGGCAGCAGGTTTATGCAAGATCTGATTTTTAAATTATATTCTCAATTAAGGGAATGCCAGATCAACTTTAATTTCAACTAACAAGCACGCTCAATAGTCCACACTGGTTCAGACATCCCACAAACATTTTTGTCTTTTAACATGTGCTATCCACAGAACAGACCCCCAAAATACCAAAAGCTACATGGAGGTAAAGAGCAGCCTCCCTTTCTCAAGGCTGCCTCTGCTAACAGTGCAGTGAATATACGTCTGAAGGACATAAGGTTAGGTTAACGTATCATCAACTCAGAGCTGGGGATACTGTGGCACGGGTGGCCAGAAACATCCTTTATTTGCATTTTCCTTACCTTCAATAGAGCTCCAGTCAATGTCCTGGTTCTCTGGCTTATGCAGGGCAGGGTACTTGTTGAACAAGTTGGCGATAAAGGCCAAGTTTAGCTTTGGGTTCCCCCGGACAACGTCGGTGGCCGTGACAAACTGCCGGCAGCCCAGCCGCTCCGCCTGCTGCAGCATGCACTCCGCTCGCTGGACATCATCCTTCTCCTGCGCCGGCAGAAAACAGGGCCATCAGCCTCACCCCACCGCCTGGCACTGCACGCAAGACCCACTTGGGGTCTCCATGTGTGGAGCTAGGTGTGAGGCTCTTAAAGCAGGTCCTTGTCGGATTTATAGCTATTTCCTTTCCCACTTTTACTAACGGCAGGTTTGTGTTTTCAAATGGGCTTTACCTACAATCCAGCCATCTCACCATATTGCTTTTACAGTTATATTCCATATAAAAGGGGATGGTTTGATGAAATTCCCAAATAAATGTATTTAAATACACTTGTTACATGTTACTAGTTTATCAGTGTGGTTCCATGGTTGTTAAAGTTTCAGCGATAATATCTAACGAAAGGGAAAACACATCATTTAATTCTTTGAAAGCTTTGATTTCTGAAATACAAGATCATGTTGCAATGCTAAAAAGAGTTTGCTTGTTCTGGCATGCTGGTGCAGCTCTGTGTTGGCCAGCAATGCAAGTAACAGACAGAAAATATCGGCATTTCCTCTAAACTTATCTCATCTTACCCTTAATCCTGACATGTCAATAGTAATAGCCGGAATGCCTTCTTCATCTCCCTTGGGGGCAACTTGGTTCAGCAAATGGTAATAAGCTCTTGAGTCCTGTGACAGACAGAGAAATTAAAGGGAGGAAAAATTAGATCTAAAGCTCAGGTTTTGCATGCCAGTGCTCCCCTGAACAATGTGCCTGCATGCTTCGTTTTTATTACATGAATCATTGGGGTACATAATTAAATTAATTAAGCTGGAAGCACTTAGCAATTCCTACTTTATGCTGTATTTGCCAGATCTATTTCTTCCCTAAGCCAATATATATATGTGCTGCAGAACGCTCAACGCATGAGACAAAATGCTGTATGTTGCACTTACAAAAAGGACAGCAACAACAAAGAGATATTAGAATTTACTTAATCCGAACATTAAATTAGAGATAAGAAAATGCATACCTTTATAATGCTGTAGAAGTCAGGCTGCTGAGCATTTAATAAAAGAAAATGCAGAAGGAGAAAGCAGATGTTTAAAGCAGATTTCAAAGCAACGCTGGAACAGTTATGGAAGAGAAAGCATAGTTTTCAAGGACAAAAGTTAAAACTGACAACAGTATCAGCATTTTTCAGGCAAAAGGGCAGGAACAAGACAAGGATTTAACATGTTGTGTCTTTAATCTTTTGTGAAATGTAATGTTGCTTCCATGTGTGAAAAATATTAATCTCACTTCAGAAATAACTCGAAGAACTAAAAATAAAGCTACGTGCTAGTGTCTAGGGACTTGACTAACTAACCCAACTAATACTCTTCAAAATGTAAAGCAGATTACCTGAATTATTTTAAATCTTATACATCTGTGAGGTGCAGAGACACACTTAATTAGAGAATGGCTGTAAAGGCTGAAGTCTTGGCCTCTGAGAGGTAAACATGCACCTTATTTTCCAACTGTAAATATGGTAAGTGCAATTTATCTTTCAATTGCAGATAGGATTTAATCAGTTGCATTGTAGTCCTCTCGGCCAGCCTACAGAAAGGTGGGAAAGACTCCATTCCCTTCCCTTTCCATGGATTTTCTCCAGTCACCTCCACCCAGTGAACCAAAAATCTGTTACAATAAAAATTGTACTGTCAAATGTGCCTCCCAGAGCCTCCTGTTTTTTCTGTATGTCAAGTAAGTCATGGTAAATGAATTTTCATGCTTCAGTCCCTGGTGAAGCCTACAGCGAGGCATCTCTGGAGCAGGGCTTTTCCCATGCTATGCTGGGAGCGGGCAGGTCAGGTCATGGCTGGTGAGGTCAGTGTGCCGTCCAGCCCCTGGCTTGCCTGGAAGCCAGCTCAGACATCCTCCCTGATATACCCCCTACAGCCCTGGGATGCTGGCTGGGCCTCACACTGTAGCTTTAGTGTCTGAAACTCATCCAGGGTGCACCACTGAGGTTCAAATACATCTGTCTAGGAAGAATGAAGGTCCTACAGAGCAAGTTCCGCTGAAATCTGCACCCACAAGTCCATGAAGTCCCAAGTACGTGATATATATGCAGCACAGACTAGAGACCCATCCTTGCAAGTGCCTCCCTGTATAGCTATATTATTTTGAATAGTCCCACTGAATTAAAACTTGCAGGTAAGTGCATGCAGGTTACAGCAAAGGTTGGGACAGAGGAGCACAAAACCCAGGTGCTGTACTGAAGGAAAGATCAAGTAGGGGAATTTGAAGAGCCCCATCCTCTTCCCTTACGCCTAGTTACATGTCTGGGTAAGGTCCAGCCTTTTCCAAACCAAAACCAGGTCAAGAGACATTTAAGAATAGTTAGGAAGGAAGAGAGCAATAGAGGCAGGGAACTGAAAATACAGTGGTAGAGTCCATATGCCCTGTCCAGAGCCAGCAGCCATTCCTTTCCCAGGTGTTTCACAGAATCACAGAATCTTTTGGTTGGAGAAGACCTTTAAGATCATCAAGTCCAACCATACCTGTCCACTACTAAACCATGTCCCTAAGCACCTTGTCTACCTGTCTTTTAAATACCTCCAGGGATGGTGACTCGACCACTTCCCTGGGCAGCCTGTTCCAATATTTGACAACCCTTTCAGTGAAGAATTTTTTCCTAATATCTAATCTAAACCTCCCCTGGCGCAACTTGAGGCCATTGCCTCTCGTCCTATCACTTGCTACTTGGGAGAAGAGACCAACACCCACCTCACTGTAACCTCCTTTCAGGTAGTTGTAGAGGGCAATAAGGTCTCCCCTCAGCCTCCAGGCTAAACANCAAGCCAGGATGCCGTTGGCCTTCCTGGCCGCCTGGGCACACTGCTGGCTCATATTCAGTCGGCTGTCGATCAAGACCCCCAGATCCCTCTCCCTCAAGCACCTTTCCAGCCACTCATCCCCAAGCCTGTAGC
>VYZW01044987.1:0-20173 GCA_013401315.1 Balaeniceps rex | reverse complement strand
CGCCCATCACGCACTCATCCAACACTTCTCCAGGCAAAGTCTATGATGCTTCTGCTCCAACATCCTGATTCAAACACCCTTGTCTCCAACATCTTTCCTGCTGCAGATGCTCCTCTGACAAAACCTGAACTCAGGGTCAAGTACTTGGTAGCCTGAGTACATTCCCACCACCACGTGCATCTGGCTGTCCAAGCCCAGAAACAACTTTGGGCGTGTGCTAATTGTGGCCTTGCACAAAACCGCTACAAGAAGCCTTAGCAGGGGCCTGCCTCTCCTTTGCATAGGCGATACTTTGAAGCTCAGCCTCTGGACCTTGGTGCCTGTTTGACCTCCAGTGGGTCTGGGTTGTACCTCTGCCTGTGCCTGCCCATGTTCCCCACTGATGCTGAGCCTGGCCATGACCCTTGGACTCAAGTAGCGTGCCGGAACTCCCACCTGCTTGATCAGGACCACGGAGCTGCCTGTCCACCGCACAACTGCAAGTGAAGCTTGTGCAGCCTTCCCACTTGATCCCACCCAGCCCTTTTGCCCTCAACCACCCCATTCTGACTTCACAGGTGTCTCCTCAGTGTGAACTTTCCTGCTTAAGAGGCAAAGGTGCTGTAGGGTCTGGGCCAGAGCCAAAAGGGAGCCTACAGTCCTCTGCTCTACCAGCTGAGCTATCAAAGAAATGGCAGGGCTGTACCCAACACCCTTCAATACTCCATAGCACAGCCATATCTCACCCTATACAACATACTTTCCTGCCTCCAAAACGTTGCTCCCTCCACTCAGATGTACCCTCATCTGACCCACCCCTGCAGCACAGTCTAGCCTGATCTCACCTCTCATCCTAACCCTCCCACTGACAGAGGTGCTGAGCGTATTTCTCTGACTTCACTTCCATGAGTGGCCCATCCATCTGTGGGATGGCTATTTCTCTGGTTGTTGTCACTTTTCTCTCCCAAACACGTCACATTGCTTGCAGCTGTGAAGGGCTGCAGTGGTCAGTCGTCCGAAGGTGGTAAAGGAGAAGGCCATTCATCATAAGAAAAATATGAATCGACATAAATCCATGTGTTTGGTATAGGAAGTAGCCAACAAACTCCTGTGTTCATTTCACTCTCCGTTTTTTGGCTTCTTCCTTTTTTGCTACTCATGATGAACCACGATTATCACATAACTAAGAATGTCACTTTTCCAGGGACCCACAGGGAAGCTTCTATATAGCTGATACTTATGTCACATAGTTCTTGTCGTTACTTTTATTGTTTCTTGGGTTGGACCTAACAGAGTCCTTTTTCTCACTCATATGAATTGCACTATACTAGAGCATATAGATGTCTTTCCCGTTACTAAATCATCTCCAATTAGTATGTGCCATCTTCGTGTGCAGGGAGTTGTTTTGTTAATGTACTATTTTTAGTGAGGACAGTTTTCTCAAAATCAAAATAAGAACATACCTCGTCTTTTGTTAACTGTACTATGTTGAAAGTAATTCTGTTAGTATTCTAAACCAACACTAAGTAAAGTGAGTGTGCAACTAATGTCTTTCACCTTTTTGAAACTACACATTGTTCAAATTCTTATTTTTTATGAGGTTGTTGGGGATATGGATTGGGTTTGTGGGAAAAGAAAGAAAGGCTGGGTATTGATTATCTGATGCCTGCAACCATGCATGGGTTTTAAAAGTAATACCTCTCCCATTTTTTTTATTCTAATTGCTGGGGTTTGTTTTCAGCTAAGAAAAGGGATAGATTGCATAAGCTACTTAAATACTCAGATGGCACAAAATGTCATTAGTCATGCAAGACTTAGCTTGTTTTTCCAGTTCTCCTATTTCATCTTTTATTATGTTTAAGGTACTACATGTTAAATATGACTGAAAATTTATGTGTAAGGTACCACAGGCACAGTATATTAAATATGACTGAATGTGAACCCCTTCATGCTATTAGAGACATGTTTAAGGAATTATTTATTATCTATGAGAAGATGAATTGGGTTCAGCATACGGAACTGAAGAGATCATTGGCAGAGGCTGTTCCCAGACTCATATCAGTCTTGATATTGGCAGAATGTCTCCAAGGCAGGAACTGTCATCAGGGGCAAAGCAGTTACATTTTACTGGGGGAATAACCTGCACTGGGACTTCAGTGGAAAGTCAAGCAAGACCCTTATCTGAAGATAAATTTCTTAGAAGAGGTGGGGGCACACTGCCTTCACACCACAAATAATATTTTTTGGTGTAACAGCCACGGCTAGCTCCTGAAACACTTGGAGAGAATATTTACAAAATGCAACATACCTTGACTGAGGTGAGGGTCATGGAATTTAAAACACTACTAAATCACTTTTGATGCCACTAGAGGTCAGCACTAGTCATTAAATAAATGTGCTGGAAAAATCTTATTGCCAGTTCTTCAAAGGGAGTAGAGATTTTTTTAAAAGATACACTGCTGTCTATGCTTGTTTTGCAGGTACGTGTGAACTCACACTGCCAGTGCTCCAAAATGGTTGGAAGCAAACCCTTTTTTCTCCATGCTGTGCTTCCCCAGCACTGTCTGTGAGCCAACAGTCCCACACTGTTCCTTTCAAGCTATACCTGTCCTTGGATGCCATAGCGCTGCGTAGTCAGGGCAAAAAGACAGTACTGAGCCCTGTCCCAGCAAAGGCTTCCCACCAGCATAAACAGCCCAAAACAGTTGACAATCAGCATCCACTGCTTTAAGGACTGTCTCAGAAGTGTGACAGTGGGGAATCAGGCCCAAAGACAGGCACTTGAAACTGGGGTTAACTCACTATGCTTTTCCACCTTGTCCTTGAGAAAGATACTTCCTTTCTATTGCAACTCCTAACTGTGTTTTCCATCATCACTGTCTGGGCTTCTGCAAACACAGACACTGTTTACAAAATTTTAATATAGCTACTATTGATAGGCAATCAAATACGGAATTTCCTTTGCTATAAGGAAGATAATGTTGATGGGATAAGCAGTGTGATCATCATGTTTATAAACAACCTTTAAAAAAATCTTTATCTTTGTTGAAACCTGCTAAATGATGCAAATCAGTTGGCAATCATAATGCAACAAATGCGTGTGATTTATCATCATGCTGCAATCTGTGCTTCCAGCGTATGTCACTGTCTCCTTTAACATGGTAGCTGACTAGGTATCAATACACAAAGTTCATCCTCAGTGTAATAGGAATACTTTTACCAAAACTTTCCCATTCAGTCACTTTGTGTCACTTTTCTTCCACTGAGTACATCAGAGCTGGAAAAAAGAAGACTGGACACACTGTTCAGAATTATTATATCTCTGCTAAAGTATTTTGTAATGTTTTGTAAGTGTCTGTATACACGCACACATATAGATGATTTATTTTTCTTCTGTGGTTTTTTTTTTTTTCATGTTTAAGAAAACTGGCTCTGAAATATCATCCTGACAAGAATCCGGACAATCCAGAGGCTGCAGAAAAATTTAAAGAGATCAACAATGCTCATGCAACGCTGACCGATCTGTCCAAGCGAAACATATATGACGAGTACGGATCATTAGGGCTCTATGTGGCAGAACAGTTTGGTGAGGAAAATGTTAACACCTACTTCATGCTCTCAAGCTGGTGGGCAAAGGTGAGCTGTTATTTTCTGTTGGAAATCAAGTGTTACAATGCACACAGACAATTACATACACAAGCAACCCCCTGAAAAACATGGTCTCTCTACAGGCTTAACAAACAGTAGGATCTGAATCTAAACTGCTACTAAAAGCTTAATTAAACAACAATATTATCCAGAAAATCAACAGTGGCAGAATGTAACATCAGCTCAGAATAGTGCTACTATAGAATGTTTTCTTTTTAACTTGGTAAATAGTTAAATAGAGTGCATGTTTTGTAACACTTTCAGACATTAATTAGGTTTTAATCTAGTGCTCCAGGTTAATTTTGACTTTCTTTGCAGTAATGACTAAATAAAAATGACTCATTGTTCAAAAATGAGAAGTCCGACTTATGTGACAACCAGTTAATAAGTTATTACAGTACAAATTTAGCTGTGTTCTTTGCTGCATATAGCACACAGCGTAAGTAAGCAATAATAATACATAACACTCTGTGACTATGGTGCCATATACGTGCCCTGGTGAGGGGGTGAGAGAAAGGAAGTGGAAGAAAAGGTGAGAAGCATGGAGTGGAGTAGGAAAGAAAGAGAATGATACATCAAAAACTGGCATGTTGCTCAAGGAAAAACACACCATGGGCTGTTCTAGTCATAAAGGAGTTGTGTTCCTGTGTTCTCTGGTGTTCGCATATGTCAGATGCGAGTGTTTCAGCAAATATTGAAATGTTACAGAAATGTAACAAACCAACAGAATTGCAAATGTGCAAAATCCATGCTGTCCCCACCTACTTCCAGCAACAGAAGCACAGGAAAGCAAGCACTCTGCTGGAATACATAGGAAAATTATCTGTACTGTGTGAGGCAATCACACTATGGCAGCCTTGATCTGAGAACCGTGGAACATGGATTCCTGCGTTCAGCACGGATCAGGCTAGTGCTTCACTGCTCCACAGTCCCCTTTCAAACTGGGAAGTTATCTGGGCAAGTTGTGGGTCTGAGAAGCCATAATTTATCTGCTGAATCAGGATGAGACGGAAGCTGCTCAAATGCAGAACAGTGAATTGAAACTAATGAATGCACAAGGGCGCAGTTGCACCCTTAGAAGCAGGCTGGAGGCTGCCTGCTGGCAGCTGCTGTAGCTGACTCCTGCTGCAGGCTGGACAGCCGCTGTCTTCTCCTGCTGGATCATTCCCTCTTTTCTTTGCTGTCCACACTCTCCTTCGGCCTCTTTGTTGTGGTTCAGATGCCAGGAAGCGTCACCTTAGAGCTGAGAGAGCAGCAGTATTGACTCCTTTAACAGTCTTGCTAAATGAGGTTTTCTTCACTGTTTGCTGCTTTTTTAGCTTTTATTTCCTCTTCTGCTTACTGATCTTTAATGGAGGTTTTATGAAGTATAAAAACCTTTGTGGTTAGAAAATCAGGAACAGAAATAACCTCTGTGGCTTTGACTCATGAGGAGAGCACTGGAGTACAGAAAGAAGCTAATAACTCCCTAACAGCTAAAGGAGGAATGTGTGGATTCTTTCAAGGAAGCTGTATCCCAGAGGTGAGATGAGATATGCTGAATATCCCAGCAAAAGTAACCACTGCTTCCTGGTTTTTAACAATTCTGTGCAAAAAATCCAAAATATGCATACAGACTCATTTGAGGATTGTCACAGGTGGTCTCTCTATCCCTCCCCCAACCCAAAATCTTGCCACTTCCAAAGCATGAACAGGCCACCAAGTGTTTTTTGCAAGCTGAGCTCACTATTCCTCATCTCTTTTTAACTCATGCACGAATGCTGGGTCGGTTTCACATTTTTGTATTGGCCATCATAATACTATTTGAGTCTGAGGCATCATCTGCAGATGACCTCTGGACCCCTAATTTCCTCCATTCCAGTAGAAGACCATAGGGACCACAGCTTTCACTCGTTATCTTCCTCTTCAACTATGAACATTCCTGGTAACTCCTCTTCCCTATCACACTCATACTCAGCAAATCTAACAACTGTGAGGAGGTATATCATTAGAAGTAAGGAAACTCAAATGAAAGGAGAAATGCAAAGTGAAAATTAATTTTTTTTCAGAGTGCCAGACTTCTTAGCAGGCATATTAAACTGGGAACATACTGACATGGGTAATGGGAACTTTAAATGCTTCCCCACTGGCAAGCATAGGCATTGTTCGTTTAACTGTTTTAGCAAAAAGCAGTTCTCCCTCTACCATGAAGACAGTTTATTGATCACATCAATAAACTGATTCTTGATTTATCAACTATGATAATATAAGCACAAGAGCTCTTGAAACATTTAAGGTATCATGAATAAATTCAAATATTTTTTCCCTCTATACACTTTTATTCTGTCTTTTTTCATTGTATCCATTGTGGTGATTTATTCTCCATTATGGTATAAATGATAAACAGCCAGATAACTTATTTTAGGGGTTATGGCATTTAGAACAGTTTTGGATACCCATTGGAAGGAAAACATTTTGAAAGAAGTCGTCAGAGTCCTTCTTTTCATTTAAGACCACCTTGTTCACTCTTGATACATGCCTATATTAATATTAGGCATGTAAATAGTCTTATGACCTTCAAAGATGCTCCAGTCGGCCCCCACTAACATTGCCTGAGACACGCATACATAACTGACTGTTATTTACAGAGCTTCATTGTCAAAGTTTGACAATATCCTGACGTTTGTGCTTGCTTTCTTCCTCAGCAGCATGTTTTCTTATAACAAATTGTTAGTAAGGGGCAGACCATGTAACTATAATGCTAAAGCCTGGCTGTACCTTCAAGTTAACTTATATATAGCTGGTGGCCACAAAGCTGGGCTGGCTTTACATACAGGTTCCACATATCTGTCTTGATTCCCCTTTCAGGATCGTCATTGGCTTTCCTTTACTCTTACACCACTATGTTCACGATGACACGTGGAGGTTTCTCCTTTGCCACAAACATCTCGGCACAGGCCTGGATCTGCCTCGGGTCAGGAGCCAGGCTCCATCACACACCCATGGAGCACAGGGTGGCAATGCCAGCCTAAGGGCTCCCCTTCTGCAGCCCCCCATCCCACTGCCACAACATGGCACGCAGCCCCCAACGCAAGCAGCTGTGGAGGTGTGCTGTGAACCCAGGCCAGTGACCTGTTCTGGAGGAAGAAAAGCTCTGTAAATTAAAGTTTTCTGGCTGAGATCTCTGGTATCGGCCCCAGGCAGTTTGTGCAGGCTCTGCTGAAGCCTCCACGCTTTGTTCCACAGGGACAGGCATGAGCAGAGGGCGATGCAGGTGGGAACTTCTTGCTGCCTGAGTCCCCAGATCAAGAAACCACAGCCCAAGGAGTCTAATTTAGGAGTTGTCACCTGTGTGCTCCTGCACAGGCTAATGGGGAGAGAAAGAGACACCCCCAATGGACAATTCAAATCCTCCCAGGGCTGAATCACCCTCTGGAATGGCTTTCAACTTACCATTGACTACGTGGGGAGCCCACGGGGGCTACAGTCCTAATTTGGATGCCTTAGTTCAGTGCCTAAAGTTATGTGGGATGCATCTGTGTCTTTGCTTCATTTTCTCTTGGCTTTGTTATTGACAAGAACCTGCCAGTAAATAAATGTTTGCGAAAACGATCTTCGGCAAATGAGTCATTTTTAAGATGGAAATGAGTCATTTTAAGGTGGGTGGGGTTTTGCATACCGCCTGGAAGTTTTTTCTGAGGGCCATCAGCTGAAGACAGACTTTCAAAAGTTGAGCATGCGGGGGCCTGTTGGTTGATGTCTTCTTTGTGGACGTGGTCCTGAGTGGCAAGCAGGAGCTGGTGGATGAGGGGGACACTGGAAGATCTGGGCCTTGTTTAGGCACTTGGCCAGTGGCTGGACTCCTCTGAGTGCCAAGCACTTGGGAACCCGAGTTCCTTTGACAATCTGCCTTCAGCTGTAAGAGGCTGCCTGGAGTTTCAGGAAGGTCATTGCTCACGGCGTTTTCCTCCCGCTGTGTTTAACTCAGGGCCTGTTTGCAGTCTGTGGCCTGCTGACGGGCTGCTACCTCTGCTGCTGCCTCTGCTGCTGCTTCAACTGCTGCTGTGGAAAGTGTAAACCCAAAGCACCCGAAGGGGAAGAGCAGGAGTTTTGTGTGTCTCCAGAAGATTTGGAAGAGCAAATTAAGAACGACATGGAAAGAGGTGTGTATTATAGGGGCTTACTGTGTGGCAAAGCTGTTCAAAACAATCTTTAAAGCCTGTAGGCCAGATGTTCTGCTCATGATGCCGAGGCTGCTTCCAGACATCAGTGGAGATGCGCCAATTCATTCCAGCTAACACCATGACCTGATGAACTTCCCAAGTTGTGTGTTAATGAAACACTAAACTTAGGGTACCAACAATTAAATACCTCCTGTATCTCTTATGAGACACTTAAACATTAGGAGTCTCAGGGCTCATCTTAAGAGATGGTGTTCACCCTCTAGGCCCCATGCCCACGTAGCTTCATATCTTAGATCCTGTACTTACAGATTAGGCTCTGCCTGGACTGGTGCTTGCCACATCTGCCTGAATAAGCTGTCGTTCATTTTTTATTCATGTAAAATGTATCACTGACTGTGATGGGCCAACTGTACCCATTCAAGAAAAGGCTTCAAGAAAAGATGCAAAGTTTCCAACAGTAAGATTGTGCAGTAACCCAAGAGAGTTTGCAAGGGAGCTGGCATGGTCCTGCCCCTCTCCCATCCAGCCCCCAAGCTGCTCACTCTCTTCTGCACTGGCGGTAGCAATTGTACTGCCTTACCAGGAGCCAGATCTTGGATGCGATCCAGATGAAAACTAATCCTCTCAAAAATGTGTGTAGTTCCCTGCCCATTTAACTCCCTGCCATGCTTCACAGTGGGGCAGGCCAAGTGCTAATGCTGGCTCAAAGAAGGGAGCAAGAGCACCCGGCCGGGAACACGGGCTGGGGGCAGCAGGACCCCCTTCGCAGCAGGTCACCCTCTTTTCTTGGCTTTGCTGCATCCCCCGGCTGCACACTCAGGTTTTGGCCATACCAAAGGATGATGGTGGTGATTTCCTAATTTGGCACTAGCGTGGGTTACATATTTTGAACAAAGAGCCCTATCCTCATCTGCTGAAGTGGGGCAGAGTTTTGCCTTCATCTTCGGGGGAAGCAGAAACCTCTCTAACTGGATAGATTTGGACCCTTGCAGGACAAGCCTGAGAGAGGCAATGTTCCTTGCTCCAGCAGTAAGAGGCCAAGGTATCAGGGGAAGACCTAGGACACTTTTCAGTTGCAAATTTATATAAACTATGATTAGGATTACGCTTTTTTATGAGGAAGTACCTAAGCAGTCATGCCACTCTCTTTCTCTTCTATTGTTATGGAAGGTCTTACGCTGTTATATTCTTACGTTTATTATGCTTAAATTAGCACTGCCAGATTGCAAATGTCATGTTCTCTTAGCAGGAAGAATTTTTTCCCCCCCAACTTCTCACACAAATTTACCCTTCCTTAAATATGTAACAAAACACTTATAGTAGTTGAAACAAATGCTATTTATATAACTGATATGCCAATGTGTGGTGGTGTTTTTAAATTGGTTTTGCCTAGAGGCGTATCAAGGTAAATACAGTCAGCTTAAAAATTGATCATGCTTGATCAGTCTCTGCAAAAGCAACAAAAACTATTAGTGAAAGCTTTATAACCACAATGCATTATTTGGAAAAAAAAAAAGTAATATACTCTACAACATTAGGCACCTGAAAAGTGCAAATCTAAAATGGGTCTTGACATTTATGGGTCTATGACACCAAAGCCAAGTTTGAAATATGAAGATGGAACTTTGAAGGATAAGAATTTTTAATTCTGACTTTTTTATAATTTGGCAGGTTTTATGCTCTCTCTCAAAATCCAGCACAAAATTCTCCAGTGGCAGAAAAAGATTTCTCTCTCCTTCCAGCACAGGTGGTATTTATTGGTATTCAGTAATTTTAGGACACCTTCCCATCCCTTTACTTCCACCAAGTCTCACTGAGATATCAATTTTTAAAAAAAAATTTAAATTTTTAGGGAAGTACCAGTCTGAAAATTTAACAGAATGTGGAATTACATGTTTTAAGTGTTTTAAAGACATATTAAGTATATAAGTAGGGCCTGGAGAAAACTAAATATTTCTATCTTTCCTACCCTTCTCTTCAGTCTTGCTACATTTTCCTACCAATCAAAACTGGCTTGCCTCAGTAGAGTAGAATTCTCTACATTTTAAAATTAGATGAAAGAGAGCAACATATCAGGAATAAAAGTAAAAACTTCATGACAGAGGATAACATGAGCATCTTTTCTGCAGCTGAAAGGAAAATAGACACTGTTTAGAAAAATTAATGATAACCAGCTCAAACTGCACTTCCTGCCTCCTTCCTCCCCACCCCCACCCTGATTTTAGGGATGCTGCCCAAATAGATGCAGCTGACTTAGAATGGCAAAGATTGGGCTTTTCCACAAGGCATTTTCAAATGTTGGGCCGTAGAAATGAATACTCAGGGCTTCCTTTATGTAAATAATAGAAATGCTCCTGTAGGTAATTCAGAAACAAACTGTAATCACTCCTGCAGCAGATTTCATTCTGGAAGAGGAAATCCTATTAGGATCCAAATTCTTCGCATGCCCTCTGCCCACAGGCTGAGCATTCTACCTGGTAATTAATTTCTTTGCTTCCTGCTGTCTCCAGTATCTATATTACTGCTAGCCAGAACTTTTTTGCTAGGGTCAAATATCTATATTATTGCTAGCCAGAACTTTTTTGCTAAGGTCAAAATGTAGATTCTCAAGCTAAGGCCATACTTTATCCAAATATTTTGTATTCAGTCATTGCTTTTCTGAGGAATGTAACATCAATAAAATATCAGCATTCCTGATGCTAAAAACCTCTGAGATGGAGTCTCCACCAGTTGTTGCTGTGCTCAGGGGTGGCTGCTTGGAGCCGACCATACTGCATAGAAGAGGCAATATGGGTGTTGTGGGAGTAGAGATTTAGACTTCATCTTTTGAGCTGGCACAATAGTAATAATTTTCAGAGTCCCTCACATTTCTCTTTAACAAAATTAAGGTGTTACACAGTTGATTTCATTCCTCAAATTAATATACCATAAAACATAATTATTAGTGAAACAAAAGAGATGTGAGGCCGGTTATCCATTCCCTAAAATGTAAAAGCAAAGTGAATTGCCACTGAAATCAACACAATCATGTCAAAGGCTTCAATTCTGATAAAAGGGCATATTCCTCTAGAAAAAAGTTTTATTCAAATACATTTGACTAGTTCTAGTGCTCAGCTAGTTGAATATCTCCTGTGAGAGATTTGTTTTACAGCATGTACTTCCATGGGTAGCATGACCATCAGAACTAAAGGAACTTAGGAATTTGCAAGTCCTGGCCTGTACTTAGATTACAGTGATTTCTTCTCACGGCTATTGGTTTGTACCACAGAGGACTATGGCCTAACATACAATGGATGATCACTTTCCAAAGTAAGTCTTACATTTGGATTATTACATTTTAAACATGACATTTTTTAGGGTTTCAGATCAAACATGACATTAAAAAAGTGTAAAGTAGGGTAATCTGTGGTATCATGCCATGAAGTTACAGGTGACCTGCAAAAATACAGTGGCAGAGGGAAGTATCACTCCCTCGTCTGCAGCATGGATACATGCAACGGTTCATTATTTTCACTTATGCACACGGGGCAGGTTGCCAAACTTTGCTTCCACTGAAGTCGATGGCAAACCTTTTGTTGACTTTTGTGGTCCCAGAGGAGGTGCCGTTGGAATTTGGATTGCCTCGGTACTTCACGCTGTAATGATGCACTCAAGCAGTTTGGCAGGTTTGTTCTCCTACCCTGTTTGGTTATCATCGTATGAACAAAGCAAGGCATTTCTAGACCAAATTTCATTTTACAGAAAATGAAATCTGGGAGAGGGGAAAAAAAAAAAGAAAAAGAAAAAAAGAACCTGAGTAACAAAATACTTTCCCAACTCAGAAGCAATAAGTTTTTAGCACTTCATTGTCTCCTCCACACTCCATATGATACCAATGTAGGCGAACAGTGAGCAAGAGCTATCTATAGAAAGCAGTTTAAACTGAATTCTGCCGCACCTCCATTCTGCAGCTCTCCATTAGCAGGCTATATTTGTACAGTTTATTATACCATGGGTCCCTGTTCTGATAAAAACCATCATAAATCTTAGAAGGGTGTGGGCAGCAAAATACTTGGGGAAGGTGTCAGCCCAGAACTGTCTGCAGATCAGCTGGAAGCAATGCGACAGATCTGCAGTGGGTGCTATTCTCTTCTTGCACATCTGGGTATCACAGCAAAATGAACTGCTAGCCTCTGCCCTCCATCAACGATCTTCCTTAAAATGAACAACTTGGAGGCAGCAGAGGGTGGGAGGGAGTGCTGCTCAGAAATCTAGAAAATAGATCGCAACTTAAAAATGGATTGGAACTGCCAAACTAATCTGCGCCCGAGCTGAGCTCTAAGCATTAATTACTCATATATTTTCAGAAGTTATGAAACATGTCTGTCTTTGACCTTGTGCCTAAATACGGAATTGCCCATACAGAGAAGCTGCTTGGCATTTCATCATTCTTGCCTTTCACCTTGACAGAGTCAAAGTTGTTCTACCCCCACTGAGGGGAAGCCGTATGGCATGCAATTAGATTCCTGCTCTGGGTTAAGTTACTCCTGTACATTACATCTTTTGCTCATGATTCATCTCATCAACTGTCATGTAAACAGGAGGAAATGTCAGATGAGTTCTTTTCTGAACATTCAGTCATTTGGCAAAAAAAGTCATCATTTGTATTCAACTACTGTGAAGGCTGTGCTAGTATCAAGATATAGATAGTCCAAAATTTTTCATATGAAAACACTTCACTCAGATGGCTGAACCTTTAAAAGTCAGTCTCTGAGTCTTGAGTCCCCTCCTCCCCCCCCAAATGGTGGGTTGGAAAGAGGCCCAGGAGAAGGGCAGCCAAACCTTGTTCATTATCAGAGGGAACACAACAGCCATCAGGGAACTCTGTAAGGACTTCACTTTCCTCTGCTCTACAACAAATACATTTTTTACAGCTATATTGGGAAACCAAGAACATAACTGCATGGAATGAGAAAGTACAAAGCAGTAAGGATTTATATAGTGACAATATGAGTTTCTGGCAGTACTAAGCTCATTAAAACAGTAATTCTCAAAATCCTTTTGTATATATATTACATAAGACTTCAAAACGCAATTTAACATTTTTATTTAACTAGCTGGCTCTCAGGATATATATGATTTCTTGCCTCTCAAGTAAATTACTGCTCACGCATTTTTTCCCTTTTAACTCTCTTCTTTCTTTACTGTTAACTTTGCCTTCTTCAGGACTCATTTCTGGCCCATTCTCGCGAACGCTGTCAAGGTTAGCGCTTGCTGACTCACAACAGCACTCATTATATTCAGACATTTGCAGGAACAAGCACTTGCAATTGCAACAGGCAAGGACCCTCACCTTGCAATCTCTGCAGAGCACCAGGTACAGCTAATGTCCTGTTTAATAACAACAGCAATAGTCACCCAGAAATCTTCCATTACACATGGACAAGGAGTAAGAGCATTTGTAGACTCAGTGTGGGCATTGCTGCCTCTTCAGTACACACACAGCTGTCCGTGAAGCCAAGATTAAGCCGTAGCCGAGCAGCAGATGAAATGTGGTCCTAACAAGAAATCTGACTTTGGTAGAAAACGAAGGAGTCTTAAAGTAACTTTTGTCTCCCTCCCCAATTTAGATGGAGAAACTCCTATCGTGCTTCAGCCGACTAATGCAACCGAGAAGACACAGCTAATAGGGGACAGCCAGCGGAGCTATCGCACAGACTCCTAGAGCGGTCAAACACGACCTGTTGGTGCTTCCCACTGAGTGTCACAGTGAGAAAAAACACGTGATAAGCTGTGCAGCCTGTATTTATAGTTGTCTTTAGGCTAATTGAGAGTAACCTGAGAGTAATTTCCTATCAAGGCAGAATCTCCTTCTAGGCCACTTCAAGTAGGTTGATATCTACACTCTGCAAGGAGATACCCATGGCCAGTACAGAGCTCAAACAGATCAGCACGCTGGTCTCTCACAGCTTCAAACTACCAGGCTTGGCATGGTCTTTCCCTCTAATAATACTCCCTTTGGTATGATTGCTATCCTCCCCGTCCTCAGCTGAGGTTTTACCTCCCGGGCACAGTCCTGAGTACCTCTCCAGCCACACCGGCTCCATCTCTCCCTGCCCAGGGAACGCTCCTCACATGCTGCAGTTTTGCTGGATGTGAAATGTCCCTGTGAGGGAGCCCTGGAAATGCTCTTTAGCAGACCTCCGAGGGAAAGTTGGTGGCAAGGCAGACAGGGTTGTCCTTCCCAGAGAGGAAATGCTCTTTGGAAAGCAGCTAGCAGCTTGCTGGGGCCCAGCCCCAGCAATTATAAACTTGAGCCAGGACAAAGTGCTCAGGGATCATTCTGCTGGTGGTCACAACGCAGGTCACTCCAAATCCAGGAGCCTCATCCAGCACCAGAAGTACGCATATAGGCTCTGTGTCCTCCCCTGCACAAGTTGCAAACCCGGGAGACGGTGGGCAAATACCCAATGGAGGGGGAGGCTGGCCCTGGGCTGCCTCAGAGCCTCTCTCCTCTCCCTGTAGCCGTTGACAGTCCCATGGCAAAGCTCCCCCGTTCCAGCCTGGACGGGCCTGCCGCCCATGCCAGGTGGCTCCGGCTTCTCCAGCTGCAGCTGCAATGTGCTAGAAATTGGTCCCCAGCCAACAGCTTTCTGCTGGCTTGCTTATTCCACCATGCCCATGGCTGCCAGCCCTGCTGTCCCGCTGGCACTGGGCTCAGAGCCATTGCACCAGCACCGGCACCGGGACTGCGGGAGCAGCAAGGACTTGGCAGGGCAGGAAAGCAGCAGAGGAGCGACTGTCCTCCTCACAGCCCGGCTCGTGCAGGTGAGCCTGGGTCCTCCCCTTTGCCTCAGGCACAGGGGCTTTAAGAGCACGTGGCATGACTTTAAATGAAGAGGTAGGGATGAGATGTACATTCAGGTGTGGAGATACGTCTGGTGTCCCTAAAGCAAGCAGGAAGAAATTAGGTCTCTAATTTGTAAGAGCTAAAGAAATACCTCTGAGATATTAAACTTAGCACTTCACTGGTTTGACATAGTAGGTTAAGCCTTAGACAGCTGAGTTTCTCTTCATTGATCGTGTTACAACAATCATTGTCTGTTCTGTGCGTTTGCTACTTTTGCTCCTCTAATCACAGTGCTGCGGTCCAAAGGGGGACGTAATGTACCACTAAATTATATAGGCCAGTGAATATATAGCTAGTCAAAAGTGTTATTCCCTTCCTTAAAATTGGATTCTGTGGTTGTGAAACATTATTGTCTTCCTTCTATTCTCACCTTTCACATCAAACGTCATTCAGTGGCAGCTAAATATATGGGAAAAGAGTGTGTTTCATCGCACTAGCTGTAATTCCAAAGTCCAGAAATAGTACTTTTAACATTTCTTTAAAGTTCCCATAACACATGGACATTTTAAAAGCCATTAATTCCAGTTCAGGTTATATACCTGTTCTCCAGGCGCAGGCACTGGGGCCAGCTAACACTCACATTGCCCTCAGAAGTAGCCCTATTTTTCTGCTTCAGACAAGAGGGGAAGGCCCAGCACAACTGGGGCTGTGGACAGGCACTCACTCCCCTCCTACCCATGGGCTCCTCTTTGTCCCCAGTTGCGTCTTGCAAATGATTTTGGAAGCCACTCACATGTATGTAAATCCAGACTGCCATCCTACCTGCCCAGCAGTGCCGGGGGGATGTGCCCATCCATCCCGGTGGTCCCAGGGGAGGGGAGCTGGTGTCACCATCCTGCCACTGTGGAGACGTGACCCTAGAAGGCACATTCCCAGCGGCAGCCGAGTGCCACAAATCTTCCTGCCGGGTGGCCGGATCAGATGGTGTGTGTTGTGGGGTGCTACTGCTGCGAGACGGGCAGGGCGCAGCCCACCGGGTACGTGCCAGGGGACAGCAGCACCCACTCACCCCAGCGCACGCACACACACATCTTTTGACTTTCCTCGCTGTTCCCTTTTGCATGGTGTTTACTCTGGTGTAAGATGTTATCACCCAATGAAGGAGTAGGGAGAGCATGTAGTACGTGACAAATCTGCAGGCTAAGTGATTTCTGAAAATTTAGTCTGGTGGAGACATTCACTGTGAAAGTGTGCACATGCTACATACTGACTATTTCCAGCAGAGGTGGAAAAGGCATTTGGAGAGAAGTCTAGTGTAAAGCTACACGTTATACGTGGAATCCTTTCCCGTGTGAAATCCCTCCGCCCACTGCCATGGAAGTCACTGAGACTTGCGCCCTTGATTTCAACAACAGCTACAGATCAGGCCTCAAGCCAGGGAGGGAAAGGTAATCCCAGATTAGCAAAAGCAATTGGGGAATTTTTTTCACATGCAACACCTTTGATGTCCCTCTGGACCTCACTCTATGGGCCAGAGCCAAAGTTTACTGAAATCAAGGAAATTACCTCCATGGGCTCGAGACGTACCGTAAGTCATGTGGTTCTTATTCACTCTGTCTAAATGAGAGATTTTTCTTGGGCAAGATTTATGACTCGATCTCACAGCGTGGTGCAAAGATGGACAAGCTGCTGCACGTTTGCGAAGCCCTTTTCCTGACATGGGGATCTGTACAGAAGAGCCACAACATATTATCTCAGTTAGCCAAAAACCCGAGAACAAACCAATGACCTAGGCTCAGAGTGGGTTCTCCAGGACTTGCAGCTTAAAAATCTGAGTGTCTCAACACATGGTTTAATTCCAAAGAGGAAACTTAGTTTTCAGAGTACCAGAGCATTTGCGCCTCTCACTGCTGTCAGGACTAGCTATTCTGAGGACACATGGAGAAAGGATGAATAAGGATTTCAGGACTTAGCTCTTCAATGTGATTTTACTTATTCGTTTGCTTTTCAGAAAAGTTCCTAATGTGAACATAGCTATGCTTACGTGATCTGTTCCTGTGTAAAGTTTGGTTGCACACCCATTAATCTTCTCAAAATGTACGGATCATCAAAATTTTGTTCTGTTTTGCTGCATTCATTTATATGAAAAGTATTATATATTCAAATCTACCTTTGCTGTCAACCACTCTGACTAATAAAGGTTGTATGTATGAATTGTAGCACTCCCTTTACTTTTCCACACTACCAACAACTTAATTCTGGTAACAGCTAGAAAAGCTGTTGAGACAGCTGTCCAAAATTATGGCTTTGTACCCCAACAAGTGGCAAGCGGCAACCTGGGGTTTCCCCAACTTGGCTGGAGGAAAGAGGAACTTGGTCTTGGATTGCAGCAGATGCACCTACCTATGCAAAGCAGCCAGAGCTACAGCCGCACATTGCAAATCCTTCATACAATGCAGAATGCTTGTCTACGTAAAAAAATTCAGCAGTGCGATGAAGTGATGTAACACAGTAGTTTTGCTGGCATCAGTTCCTATACAGAACAATTTCCCCCAGCAAAGTGTGCATGCAGAGAGTGAAACCGTGATGCTGCTGCGGACAAGGGTAGACGTCCCGTCAGCTTCCCTGGGGCTGGCATCTCACTCGGGGGTTTTGTAGCTGTCCAAGAGTCAGGGGAGAGTGACAGACAGTCTGGGCCTGCTATGGGACAGGAATATTTGCTCACTAGGATGGTATCCAGTTGTCTGTGACCACAGAAGCCAAAAGCGTTTGAAAAATGGTCAAGGGGCAACTGTTTTGGCTTGGATGTATTCTCAAAGAGCTGTCCTCCTGCGTGCTTAGATATTAACTCATACCCAGGCTCACTCAAAATACTGAATGGCAGAAAAATCATGGAAGATTTAGGCCTACCTTCAACATAACCAGTTATTTAGGTAGTTTGTGCACTTTTCTCACACCAAGCTCATAGGATAAGCCACTTTGCTTAATCCAAAAAACATCAGACATAATTGTATGTCATTTAATTTCATTGCTTACCTCCCTAAGAATTAATACCCAAAGTACGGGTATGATTGCAGTCAAAACGAATTATGTTTTTGCCTCTTTTCAGAATAAAATCATTAAAGAAAAATGATGAAGCATGCACAGTTAAAATCACGGATTTCTTTTTCTGTCCTATGATTTTCTATAGAAAAGGTTTGTTGTGCTGTTGCAAAGCAGGGAGAAAGACCACACATGAGAGTAATCCCCTTCCTTCTCTCCATGAACTAAAGTCAGCGAAATCACCGCATCCAGCATCCAGCTCCTTTCACTTTGAGAGGGATGAGCCGGGAGAGGAGTTTCATACAAGAGGACTGAGGACTGAGTCCTTCGTGCCAGTGTCACCCGTCCCAGGGCTGGGAAGGCAGCAGCGTGGGACAACTGCGTGGTAGCCGACACCTACAAGATAATCTCAGAAAGACACTGGTGAAGAACGCAATTTCCCACTAGTGGAGAGAGAGCGCACGTGCTAAGTAGCACCCGGCTGGGTTTGAAAATGTATTCCTATTGTGGCAGTATGTAAATGTATAGATACTTCCTTATTCTGGAAAAACAGTGTCTAGACATTTCGGGGAGAGGAGCTTTGGGAAAAAAAAAGACCTCAGAATTTCAACATCCTAATTAACCGCGATGAGATGAAGGGATCTCAACAGGTATCCTCCTGCACTGACTTGCTTTGTGAGGGTTTGCGGTAAGTTGGGAGTAAGAACAACATACATCTTTTTTTTTTTCCTTTAAAAATTAACGAGGTGTTGGTAGCCACGCAGCAGGCGTCCTCCGCTCCCGCAGCAATAGCTCCCGCTGAAAGTCAGCGAGCCACGGCAGAAGAGGGTCGGTTTGCAGCGCAGCTGGATCTCTTAGAGAAAAGCAACGGTGTCTGCAGCTGGTTAAAGAAAAGCTTTTTAAAAGCACTTTGCATGCGGGAGGGGGAAAAAATTGCGCTTCTCCTTCGAGCCGGAATCGAACCAGCGACCTAAGGATTTCCGCGGGCCGCGCCTCTACAGTCCTCCGCTCTACCAGCTGAGCTATCGAAGGGAGCTGGCGGCCGCTCGTCCGCCGGGCAGGAAGAACCCGGCACGGCTCGCTGGGCGCATGCGCGGGGCGCGCCCCTCCAGGGAGGGCGGCAGCCCGGCCCAGGGCTCGCCATGCAACGGGGCGGGGTCTGCCGGTCGGGGGCGGGGCCGAGGCGGGGCCGAGGCGGGGCCGGGGCGCTTGTTGCGCTCTACAGCAGAGCGAGGAAAAATATCCATGTGTGGGGCCAGTGGCGCAATGGATAACGCGTCTGACTACGGATCAGAAGATTGTAGGTTCGACTCCTGCCTGGCTCGCTTACACTTTTTTTTCCCCCATCCCTCTCCCGTCACTGTTGCCGCCGCACACAGACCGGGGGTATCGTTTATTCATCTGAGCTCATCATTTAACGCCATGCACGCCCCCGGCACATCATGGGATTTTTTTGTCTCCCAAAGCAAAAATGGTGGCGGTAGCAACTGTAAAACACCATCTAGGCTTAAACTTTTTCAAACGATCTAAATATGCATCTCATCAAATGCATTAGTGGTGCCAACAAATTAACCCGATTAACGCGCCAATAAATTACGTGGGGAAAAATCCTTTAGGCCTTAGGAGAGGAGCAGCGTGCTCATCATCGGCCTGACACAGTACAGTTAGTCTTACGAGTGACATCACGGAAAAGAACCATGAGTTCTCTGAGGGCAGCAAGCACCGCTGCTGTGATGAAGACTATTATTTTCACAGTGATTATCCGTTAGCCTTGAGAAGTGAGAGAGCACCCTTGTTGTGCAGTTGAATGAAAAGTGTGTGATTTTGAAAAAAAAACATATTTGACATATATAAAGGCTATGCAGTGTGTAAAGAACACCTTGCAACCAGGAGAGGTGAGGAAGGCACGTGATGATATTGATATTCTCAAATCTAATGACTCTCAAATGATTAGATTTGAGAATACTCCATGGCTTTGGAGTAGCCGCAATCTGTGGATTCAGTGCAAGTTTACTATAAAAAGTGGTTCATGTTGTTATGAATATATAGACTAGACTAGACTAGACTAGGATAGAATCACTGAGGTTGGAAAAGACCTCCAAGATCATCTAGTCCAACTGCCAGCCCACCACCACCATGCCTACTAAACCATATCCCAAAGTGGCATGTCTACACGTTTTTTGAACACCTCCAGGGATGGTGACTCCACCACCTCTCTGGGCAGCCTGTTCCAATGCTTGACAACCCTTTCCGTGAAAAAGTTTTTCCTAATATCCAATCTAAAACTCCCCTGGTGCAACTTGAGGCCATTTCCTCTCATCCTGTCACTTGTTACTTGGGAGAAGAGACCAACACCAACCTCGCTGCAGCCTCCTTTCAGGTAGTTGTAGAGAGCGATAAGGTCTCCCCTCAGCCTCCTCTTCTTCAGGCTAAACAATCCCAGTTCCCTCAGCTGCTCCTTGTAGGACTTGTTCTCCAGACCTTTCACCAGCTTCGCTGCCCTTCTTTGGAC
>VYZW01044979.1:14219-75113 GCA_013401315.1 Balaeniceps rex | reverse complement strand
ATCCTCCGCCCACCTGAGAGGCCGCGGCGCGGGAGGTGCCGCTTGTAGTCGACGGGCCCGTACCCGCCCGGCGGCGCCATGTCCTGCTTCACCTTCGGCGCCGCCATCCCGGCGGCCGCACTAACGTCACTTCCGCCGCACTCGCCGGAAGCGCTCTGCGCGGGGAAGGGGAGCGATCACGTGACAGCGCCCCCCGCCCCCAGCAGCGCGCCGCTGGCCGCGCCTTAAAAGGGCAACGCAGGCGGCGGGGAGCGGTGGGTCCCACCCCCGCCGGTGCAGCCGGCGGGAGCACGGACAGACAGACAGACAGACAGACGCACGCACCGGGAGGCGGGGGGCGCCGCGAGGTGTCACGGAGGACCTGGACAGGCGGCGGGGGTGGGGACACCGGGGCCGCCCGCCGCGCTCCGTGCACGGATCCTGCACCCGAGGGTGCTCAGCCCCTGCGTGCGCGCCCGGTACCGGGGCAGGGCTCCTGCATCGCTGCATGCACCCTGCAGTGCACGCCAGGTCCCGGTGCACGCTCCCCAATCCCCCCGGGGACCAAAGCCCGGGCGGAGCGGCTGCGGGAGCTACGGCGGGGCGGGGGGGGACGGGGACGGAGGGCGGGGTGCACCCACCAGCAAGCGTGCACCGAAGAGCATGCACCCGCTTGGAAACATGCAGCAAAAAGCATGCACCCACTGGCAAACATGCACCGAAGAGCATGCACCTGCTTGCAAACATGCAGCAAAAAGCATGCACCCACTGGCAAACATGCACCGAAGAGCATGCACCCGCTTGCAAACCATGCAGCAAAGAGCATGCACCCACTGGCAAGCATGCAGCAAGCGTGCAGCCGTGGTTCAGCATGCACCAGCAAGCGTGCAGCAAGAGCGCAGCCATGGTTCAGCATGCACCAAAGAGCACGCACCCACCTGCAAACGTGCACCAAAAAGCATGCACCCACTTGCAAGCATGCAGCAAAGAGCATGCACCCACTGGCGAGCATGCACCCACTGGCAAGCATGCAGCAAGAGCGCAGCCGTGGTTCAGCATGCACCAGCAAACATGCTCTGCCAGCAGGCGTGCAGCAAGAGCGCGGCCGTGGTTAAGCACGCACTGGTAAGTGTGCACTAAAAAGCGTGCGCCCACCGGCAAGCACGCACCAAAAAATGTGCAAGCGTGCACTGGCGAGCCTGCACCCAAAAGCGTGCTCACGCTGGAGCGTGCACCCACCAGTGAACAGGCCCTGGGCAGGGTGCTCCCCCCGGCCCCTTGCACCCCAACCCTGGCTGTGCTCTGCCCCCCTGGCCCGGAGGCCCCCGCAGCTCCGGGTGGCACCGCAGCCAGCACCCACCATCTGATCTGTGCAACCCCCCAGCCCCGGGGGTCCTGGGGCAGGAGCAGGGTGAGGACCCCCACAGCGCCCCGTGCTCCCCAGAACGGTTTTCCCCGCACCCGCCTGCTCTGTCAGCCCTCGGCTGTTTCAAGATCAAGGTCACTCTTGTCTTAAGCTCTAATCGGTGGCCGTAATCCCTCGGCTGCCGCCGGGACTTAATAGCTTTGCAGATGGCACGGCCGAGGCCACCGAGCGGGCGCCCACCGAGATGCTGGGGCAGCCCCAGGTGGGGGGAAAGGGCACCCTGGGGAGGGGGGACACCCGGGCCGAGCCCCGTGGGCAGCACCTCCCTGCTTTCTCCCGCACCACTTTGCTCCCAGACACCCGTGGGATGGGGCAGGATCGCCGCCTCCTGGCCCAAATCCTGCCCGTGGAGGCCTGGCCCCGCTGCAGCTGGGATCGCGGGGGTGCTGGGGGGGCACCGGGGGGCTGCGGTGCTGGGGAGCGGGGTCTGCCCGCCCAGCAGGGCGAGGGGGACGGGGAGGACACGGGGAAGGGCGAGCCAGGGATGCCCGTGGTCCTGGCGGCTGTGGGAAAGCCTCCGGCTCCTTGTCCTGTGCTGAGCGACCCCGGGGGCTCGTTAGCACCGGAGCCGGGGTCTTCCTGCGCATCTTGTTCAGCCTTTACAGGAGAAGATCAACTTGCTCGGCTTCCCCGGTACCACATCATTTCAGCACAACTGAATTTGCAGAACTGAGCAGAGCCGTGGGCAAAGACCCTTGCGGGGGAAGGAGCAGCCGCCCCGTGATCCGCTCGCTGGCTCCGGGCATCGTCCTCCTGCCCCCACGTTTGGCAGAGATGGGAGTCAAACCCACGGCGCCCCGTGATTCTCACCGACGTCCCCCGGGGAAGCACGTCTGGAGGGGAAGGCACGGGCGTTATCTCCCCGTCCAAGTGCTTTCCCGGTGGGTGCCCCTGGAATAAGCTGCGCCTCGGGCACAACCACAAATCCAGGTCTCGGCAGCCTCTTGGCCCATTGAGAAAACCAAACCATCCCTCGTTCCCTTGCCGTTGGCTTTGCTCGCGCTCGGAGCACTGACCCCGGCCAGAGCACAGGCGAAGCTCATCCCCTCCGCTGCCGCGGTTCGAGCTGCAGCGTCCCCGGGGGGGTTCCTGCTCCCCGGCTGCGTTCCCACGGCGGGAGCCGTTTCCCCACCTCCCGTGTGGTCCCTTCCTCACCCCCACGGCCCCGTGCGCTCCGGGGTCGGGCTCCGAGCTCCCGCTCCCCCGGGACTCTGAGGTTTTCCCTTTGAGGATGCTCCAGAGAAGAGGCTGCACCCTCGGGGGGGCCACCCCTGCGACGGCTGCTCCCCACCACGCCTGGGCTGATGGAAACCTCCCGCTCCCTTTGATTCCCCCGCTCTGAGAAGACAGAAAGCCATGGCTGGCTCATGATGAAGCTCACTGAGCTAATGAGCCAGGGAAATAAAGGCGTGGAGGGGATGGGGAAGCAGCACGGTTTTTTTTTTTTGGTGGGGGAGGACGTAATGTAAGTGGGAAATCACCGAGGGCACGGCTTGGAGCGGCTCTGGACTCTGCGGGTGCTCCAGCCCCACCACACGCACCAGGGAAAGGCTGGAGAAAACCCCGAAAGCCACGTCTGGGGGACGGGGGCTTATGATTCAGGGGGTGAATGAAAGACACCGGACGAGGGGAAGGGGAAGAGGGAGAAATTCAGCCTCGTTTCCCAGCAGACGTTTTGTTTCTGGGTTCGGAGTGTTTAACGCTTACCTGGGGATTTTTCTGCTGGCAAATTATCCTAACGAAGCCGGCGTGGCTTTGGCAGGACACCTACGCGCGTTCCTTGATCTGATCCAGCCTAGCTGTGCGCGGGGAGGGAGAAGAAAAGCAGGAGAGATCCGTCAGCTCATTTCCAAGGAGAGCCCCCGTCCCTGAGCAGCCCAAACCCCCAGCTCCCTTCCCCCTCGGAAGCCGAATTTCTGCGTCTAACTCCGACCAGGTCCAGCAGCTTTGCAGGACCCCGAGACCCCCCGGGTCGGGGGCTCCTGGGCTGGAGCCGGGGAGCTCAAGTCTGAGGGGACTCCATCCACAGGGAAGAGCGAGGCCAGAGCTCTGCCCGGCCGCTAGCTCCGTGCTAAGGCGTCCCGGGGCCTTTCGTGCCGCTTGTAATTGCCAGAAGATGCAAAACCCTTGGGGTTTTGTCCTGCTGCCTCCCCTGCCGCGGGGAGAAGGGTGCCGAGGGATGGGCTGGAGCAACCCCCCGGCACTGCAAACCCGGTGCATCGCCAAAAACCCCCACGGTGACATCTCCCTGCCTGCGAGGTCATCACTGCGGAGCGCTCGGAAAGCCGGGCGTCTGGTCCAGGCAGCGCAGGCAGGAGCAGCACCGCGATACGGGAACTGCTGGGGATAACGTTCCTCGATATTAGGAAAAGAGCGAAGCCGCCCAGCGACGAGGGGCTGCCTCGGGTTGGGGTCTTACACCCATGGGGGTCATAATCCCCCCGAATCCTGAGTTCCCCCAAGACGAGCGCCTGGGGTGATGCAGGCACCACGCAGCATCCGCTTCAGGAGGAGCCGGCTCACGCCGAGGACGGTGCACGAGTGGGGTCGGGGTCTTCAGAGCAGACGGAGCGGGGGGCCGAGTCGCCCCCAGCTCAGGTGATGGGCACAGCGCTGAGTGCCAGGACCGGGGGTTGCATAAATGGGATTATTTCTGCATCGCAGGGGGAAGGAACGCCTTTGATGAGGTTTCCATGTCCTACCTGAACCCATAAACCTCGATTTGCCCTTCGCTAGGGCTGTCAGCCCCAAACTTCATAAATCCCATGGAACAGCTCCATCCGGCCATTCTGAAACACGGGCGAAGCCGGTGTCGGAGCACACCACCCACTTATCTCACAGACCTGGAATTAGCGGAGCAGGAGGCTCAGACCTGGCGCTAATTTTAGCAGCAGACTTCAAGGAGTCGGTCCTTTCGCTGCAGGACGGCGGCCGCCGGGAAGAGCACCCGAGGGCTGAGGTGCCAAGCGCTGTCCTGCTTTTAAGCCTGACTTAAAAGCGAGGCTTTGTTGCTGCAAAAAGGGAACAAACAAAAGTCGTTTTGTTTTTCAGAAGTCATTCTTTCACAGCTCGGGTTGTCGGACAAATTCCTGTTTAAATAAATAACCTTTATCCTTAGGGACAGAATTCCTTACTCAAATAATCATCGTTAAGGCTTTTGCGAAGCAATACCTCGATTTTCCCATCCGATTTGCCTGGAGGGAGAGGGCTTGGCTGGCTCCAGCATCCCCTCGCCCACCCGCTCCCTGCCCCGACCCGTCCCATTCGTTCCAGTCTGGGATGGCCCAGACCCCATCGGTTGCCTCATTTCCCCGTCACCGCTGAAGTCCGGAGAGGGGAGTGGGGGATTGACAGGAAAAACAGCTTTTTAGTATTTTCCTTGTATTTAAAAGGGTTTTTATCCCTCTCTCCCTGGTACACCTTAAACCCACTGCGGCTGTGCCGATGAAGAGGGGCTCCCTCGTTCATCGTTGGTATTTATAATTTATCTTTGATAGCAAAGAAGGTATTTAGAGCGCCAAACTTTCCCTTCCTCAACTGCACTGATCGTGGCCCAAGCTTTTCTCGTTTCCCGGGCCCAGGACAGCACATGGCGGAGCGGGGCAGGAAGGAGCAGCTCCCGCTGTCTCGAGCAAGGCGAGACCCCGCAGCCGGCTGCGAAGCGGGAGCTGATGCAATCCCGCCCCGCTGTTACACGGCGGCCGCATCACGCTACCGCTTTTGGGACGGGGCCAAGGATTTGTAAGATCGAAAGGAAAACGTGAGGGCTCTTTGCTCCCGAGGAGGTGAGGGGATCCCCTGGGCAGGGAGCAGCGCTGGGGGTTCGGAGCGGGTCAAGCCTTGGGGCAGCCCCCACAAGCGGAGGGAAGGCTCTTTTGTAGCTGATGGGGAACGGGGATAAAATAGGTTGTGGGCAGCACTGCAGCGGTTATCAGGAGCGATTCCAATCCTCCCGGCTCCCAGTTAGTGCTCTGGAGGTGATGTGTTCCGCTGATACCCAAAGGGCCGCCGCCGCCGCCGCCGCCTCCTCCTCCTNNCTCCTCCTCCCCCCCCCCCCCCCCCCCGAGGGGCTCAACCCCTACGGGCAGCAGACCTATAATTTCCAGCGGCTGCATCTCCTAACACAGCCCCTGAACTGGGAATTTTTCCCGGATAGAGTGGACTTAACCCTTCAGACGCCAGCAATCTCTAAATTGGCGCACACAGTCGGCACGATAGAATTCCCTCCGTGACTTTTGAGATGCTGACCTGGGGTACAGGACCTCTCTACGACGTTACCTGGTTCAGCTGCCCCCCGGAGCCTGCCAGGTTCAGACATTGCCATCTTCTGCCACTTTAATCCACAATAGCTTGCTGGTTTGGGTACCAAAATAGCCTGGCGTTAATAGCTTGCACTTCAGCAGTTTTGCATAAAAGGACTTCCTCGGCAAGAGCCTTCAGCAGCACAGCAATTAAACAGCTTTGAAGAAAATGAAATAGCTTGAATTAAACTGGTTTCCTGAACTTGCATATTCAGAAACTTCAGATATTTTTCTAATTCTAGAAGGTCAAAAGCAGCTTGTAGAAGACCCCCAAAAAATCCCCCCACCCCTGATGAGGGTCAAACATTTCAACCCTCTGTGAACACAGCGGAGGGTTCGGGTCAAGGCTGACCCAGTCGCATCCAGCGGAGCCGGGAGAGGTGGGCTGGGGGCGGGGGGGGGACCCAGATCTGCTCTTGGCGCAGATCTGCTGGTAGAACAAGGCTTCCCTCGCAGGGAAGGGGCTTTGCCCCGGGCCGTCACCTCCTCCTCGCCGCTCTGCCGCTGGCAGCAGGACCTGCAGGATACTCCTCCCATCGCATGGGCTCTTGCGGTTCCAAAAACCAGGTTTTACGCCGCCAAAACGAGTTATTCCTGCTTTCAGCCAGAACAAACCACTTTTCATCCTTGGCAAATTCAGGCATTTCCATGGGGGAGGCTCGCCAGAGCACAGCCAGACAGCAACCATCGCTTCTTCCTTGAAACAGCATCTTCCCACTCGCGTAGGCTCAGCCTGCGGCGCAGGACCACGGCTGGAAACGGCGAGATTATTTCTGGCAGGACGAGGCTGGGATGCTTGATGAGGATCGGGGGGATTCCAGCTTAGTGTCACAGACAGACAGACAAACGCCCAGGGCTCGATCCAGCACGTGCATGAATCCTGAGTCGTGGTCTTGCCCTTGACAATACGAATGCACACACTGCATATGGAAACCTGAGCTGGGGAAAAACCACCCCAACAACAAAAAAAGGGTATTTTCCCTCCCTTCAAGCTGGGATTCGTTCTGGAGCAGGAATCGTGTCCCTTCTTTCCTCTCTCCCTCCAAACAAGCGACTCTGGAGCACGGGCTGTCGGCAAAGCCACGTTTCTTCGCCTTGCTGCAAATCACGGTGAGCTGAAAGACGCCGAGCGCGGCTCCGGGGAAGTGCCTGTACCAGGAGAGGCCCAGGCGCGATGGGGCTCGCTTTGCACCTTGGCTGCGGCACTTCCCAGATTGCCGAACGACGCTCCAGCAGCTTTTTTTTTTAATCCAGAATTGGGGCCAAAAATATTTTGGCAACATTCTCGTTCAAGTTTGCAATCTAAATCTCCCCTTTCTCCTCCCAGAGGGTAGCAATCCACCGGCTTCTTGAGTTATCCTGGGGTATTTAAATAAACTTATTAACGCATTCAGGTATTTCAGGAGGAACACGGGATTAAACTTCTAGTTTTGGAACAGCAGAGCGACCACAACCGCAGCTCTCCAGCTCCCAGCCCGCTCCGTGGCGTGCAGGCAGAGCGCAGGCAGCAAGTCCCATGGGTAACCGAGGGGCAGAGAGCAGCAATCCAGGGCGAGAAGGGCTGAAGAGGCACGCGTGTCTCGCTTCCACCTGGAGAGCATGCGTGCCCTGTCTGCATCCAGAGGTGGCATCCGTGAGGACGTATAACCCGTCTGTGGCTTTTAATTTCCATCCATAAAATTCCACATAGGCATCATCATCTTCCTCGTCCGTCCTCCTCCCATCACCTGTTTCGGGGGAAGAACCTGTGTCCTCCCCAGAGGAGAGGAGCGGACCGGACCACCACCTCATCTCCAGCGTCCTCACCGACAGGCGAGCGGTGCAAACCGAGATGTATCTCGAACCCGATATACTCGAAATAAGAGGCAGACCCAGCAGTTTGTCCATTTGTTTATTGTCATCCAAATACTAAAAATCCCTCACAATACAATATACAGGTATGGATTGCAGATTCTTCCGCCATTGCGACTGACTATCAGGTTTTAGTGGGAATTTTTTTTTTTTTTAAATTTTTGTTTTATTATCAAAGATTTAGAGTCACAATAAATATGAGTGACAAAAACATACCCTGCGCTGGCGTAACGTTACCGTTACACTCCTTTGTTAGGCGATTATAAATCCTTTTTTCTTTTTCCCTCCTTTTAAAAAAAGCACAATGCAAGTTATTTTGCTAAATGCAATATACAGCGCAACTCTGCCTTAAGCAGACAAACACTACTGCGGTTCCTTGAGGTCTTTTTGCATTTTTTATATATATATATATTTATATATTTATATATTTATTATTTTAAAAAATGCCTTCTGTGCCCCCTCCTTCCAAAAGGAGAAAGCGACAAATGAGCCAAATAAGGTTTCTGACGAGCCCTGCCTAAGCCTGCTCCGCTCTACTCACTTCTGCAGCCCAAGTTCTCCATTTTCCGTTCTGAACTGTACTTTGGTAAGTTGTTTTCTCCTTAGTAAGCAAAAAAAAAAAGTGACAACTAGGTCTGAAAATTCAGAGGTAAATGAACGGTTCCCTAAACCGATGACAAAAATGTCTATAGGAAAAAACCCAACCCCAAACTATCTTGAATTTAAGATTAACCAAGAGTCTTCCTCACTATTACAGCCGGAATGCCATTCGCAGGAATCCCTAGAAGACAAAAATCAGCAAAGTCACCCTTTACAGGAACTGGAAAAGCCGTCCAAGTCGGCTGCGCTATAAAAATAAAAGGTTCAACCAGGCCACTTGTCGTGTTTCTGAGCAAAGGACTGCAATCTCGCCAACACTCAGAAATCAAACAGATAATAAATTAGGATATAAAAAAATAAAATAATAATAATAAAAAAACAAACCACACAGCTCCCAAACTGCAACACGGGTTTCAAATGAAAATCCGGGGTTTATTTCACAAGTTGCTAAAATCTAAGTACAATAGTCATTTTCATTATTACTGTATTATAAAATCTTGTAGTCGCAACGTCTCAAAGAAAGGTTATATGGCTTGCAAGAACCAACGCTGCTCTAACCCTCTCCCCAGGAGAGGGGGGAAGCAAGCAGCATCTGAGCAATGTCAAACCAGCTCATGCAGCAGTTTGCAGCGAAGCAGTGGAGGGTCTGGGGAACAGGACACGATGCCGGGTACTCCACCTGAATGATACCGATGTACAGGTCAGACTGTCGAGCAGCACGTTCAGTCTCTTGTTCCGAGGGAGCTTTAAGTAAAACGGTCTTTTTCCAGGAGAGGGCTGATGAGGCGACTTTCGGACAGCTCTGCGGCAGAACTAATAGCCCTTACGGAGGCAGGAATCCCAAACATGACAGCAGTAGAGATAAACCAAAGATTTGTTCTTAGAAGTGTGTCTAACCCCCCTCCTTCACAATTCCCAAACACTTTAACCTTTAGGGCGTAACACCATTATGTGAATATTCCATCTAATTGAGCTCTTCTGTTTGGTGGTTGTTTTTTGGGGTTTTTTTTCCTGCAAGAAGGGGAACATACAGATGGGGAGGAGGAGATTTGGAAAGACTGCAGCAAGTGTTTTAACAACCATGTAAACCTAGCGTGGTACCTTAACTAGCCCAGTTCAACACTACTCCACCGAATACGCAGTTTTGACTACAGAGGAAGAAGCAATTCTTCTGGCATTTAACACGTGTGTACCACTTAGGTCTTTTCCTGGTGCATTTATCTAAACCTTTGCAGAAACGCATATGCAATAAATATATCCTCTAGGTTACCTGCAACACTCCAAGAACCACAGATTAAAAGCGATGTCAAAACCGGTCCGAATCCCGACAGCCTAATATCCACGTAGTATTTTCTGTTCACTTACAAAGCCTTCAAAGTAATTCTACCCCAATATGTAAGATGTATTTGTGGGGTTTTATTCTCCATTAAATGAAAACAGATTGCGGTCTAGCACTGCTGAGGGAGCAACGTTTGTAAGACAGTATGCGCAGAGTCATTTTTATTTTTAGTTCCAAATCTTAAAATAAGTCTTCTCAATTATTTTAAGGTTTATTTTAAGTCTCCCCTATCCATTGTGCTGAAATTAAAATTCACAAGCTGCTGTACTGAACTGGCGGTATCCAAAAAGGTTCTGACATAGCTTTTAAAACAGGCAAGTTTAATACTTCTGCCCCTCTTTCCATTCCCCCTTTTTTCCAGCATCAGCTGAAGCTAAAGCTACCCCAACACCGGAAAGAAACGGTGAAGTTGTCCAGGCTTCCCAAAAAGGTATTTGAATTTTAGTTTGAGAAGTTTTGCTTGTTCTTTTTAAACAAATGCGCTCTTTCCAGGTGATTTAACAGTGCTAGACATTTGCATCAATGAGGAGATAATGCAGGCATTTCTCAGAAGAGAGAAAAAAAAAAACAACCAAAAAAACTCCACATGGGTAAGGAATTGAAACGTTTTCATAATATTTCAAAGTGCAAAAATAAAATGCACTCAGTTTCTCTCTCCACATCTCCCAATCCAAAATATCTCGGAATGAAAAGAAAAATTAAAAACTCAAACCAATTCCTCTCATCCCCATTTAGCTCTTCATATACATTTGTAAAACAAACAAAAAACCAAAGTCAAATTCAAATTCTAGGGCTTTATACAGCAACAAATACCATTTTTCAAAACTAGGTTTTTCTATACTACTGAACAGTTTTCAAAGTATCTAAATACTGATATTCACACAACAGAAGAGGGGCTAAAATGAACGAGTTTTCTTTTTCACTATGCAAGTTAGATCTGCAGGGGGACAACCCTATACAGTTATTGGTTTGAAGTTAGATCTAACAGCAACCGCTAAGAAAATAGATTCAGCATAGACTGAATAGTAACCCCTCCCCGCTTTTCTTTTATATATAGATATATAGAGATATATATATATAATTTTGCAAATAACTCTTATCAGCACTACTTCTAGTACTGATATGCAACATAAGTAGTAAGGCATGTATTTCTGCCACTTGAATTCAACTTTAATTTGGGATAAGCACAGGGAAGGAGGAGGGAAGATGACGAGAAGAAAAAAAACTGGACCTGATGGATTTGGGTTCGACCTGTGGAATCCCCAAAATATACTAAAACCACGTAGAAACCTGTCCTTAAAGCAGGGTTACCTAAAGCTCTATCAAAAATGAAATACTGAAGTGATGGACAGAGGAGCATGCTTGGTACGCCTGGAAGAACGGAGCTCTAGAGGGATCAAGGTAGGCAGTCCTGCCCCCAACGTGCCCAACGCGTGCTGGCACGGTCATCGGGCCACCGCGGCACGGACCAGGAACGGCCGCTTCTCGGCGCGTATCGGCAGAGGAAGGAGCCTGCGACCTGACGGCAGCCTCCCGGTCCTCTGCGCCCTCCACTCGCCCTTTCTGATTGCGTGCAGCTTCTGGAATTCCTTTTTTTTTTTTTTTTTTTCTTTTTGAGTAAAACTGCTCAAAACAACAACAACAAAAAACCCCTCCAAAAAGAAAATAATCAAAAACAGTTTCACTTTTAAGTCTCTGGGAACATATGAAAGGCCCAACTGCTCTTCGCTGAATTAGAAAGACTGAACAAAGCTGTTTGTCTATTCAGTAAATTAGATTTTTAGACTACCAACAGTTCAAAGTCTATTCAAAACAGAATCCAACAAAAGTGAGAGACTCCTGCACTGGTTCCCACCTACCAGACAAGTTTTGGTGGCAGCCAGTCCCTTAGAAAAAAAACATACTCAACTGGAATTTGAGTTTGCACTTATTTATCATTAGGTCATCATCAGAAGATTTTGAAACATTATAATCTGTAGACTGCCCTCCTGGCTGGAGGAGGGGCAGGGAAGAAAAGCAAACATGAACTCGGCTCACTAAATGCATCTGCAAGATTGGGTTGAAATTCCTCTCTCCTTGAACTGACATCCATGCTCAATCACGAACGAACACCATGTTCCTGGTGAATGGGTAGTTATTAATAAAGAAACCGAAGGCAGAGAGTCGTTTAGTCCTCCTTTTGTGCTGGTGACAAAAAAAATCCAAACTAAATACATAAAGCCAAAAAAAAAAAAAAGAATTCTTCCCCTTCCCTGACAGCCTTCATCATCAGTCAATCACAAGAATCTGATAACCAAATGAGCTTAAGTCTTTCCCACCCACGTGGTGTCATTTTCTCATAGCAGGGACAGCAGCACTCGATGGGATGAGGAGTGGTCTTCTTGCATCCTATAAAGCCTGGGGCATATCCAGCTGGGATTAAAGCAGATTCCACTGTAATGTGGTATAAAAAGGATGGCAGAAACAGGAAAAGTCTTCCTCTCGGGCATTCCTCTGCATTATTTCCACGTGGCGGACTGTGGGATGGACCGTGGGGGAATCATATCCAGGAGATATTCACGCTGGCGGTCTACTGCTGAAGACGACTTGTGCACAGCTAAACTAGGATTAACAAAAGGTAAAGCCCCACCTGACGAGATATAAAAGAGAAGAGAGAACATGTGTCACTATGATAAAAACATGAGACAAAACAGTGGCAAAACCACACTACTCTCGTTTCACCCACATGAAATCGGATCATCTAAGCAAGCATGGGGCACTACTGGCCATGAAGGTCAGACACCTTCCAAAGATGAAAGCTTCCAAAATCATCCGAACAAATAGGAGCAAGATTTTGTACCAGAAATGAAGATTTGAGCAGGCTAGAGCTCTCTGCAATCAAATTACATTTTAAATGATAAATTAAGCTGTCAGAAATTAAAAAAAGAAAAAAAAAAAAAAATCAAGAGAAATCCATTCAATGCTGGGCAAGAATGTAGATCACAAAAGAGCTCGTTGCTACAGGTGTTTCCTTCCTGGAGATCCTAATTATCATTTAAGAAAACAAATGACTCTTCTCAAGTCAAATTCTTATATATATATATATAAAAAAAAGATTACATTAGAATTTATAATTTCCATTTGTTCAAAGCAACAGCTTTAGTTATTTCAAATCCTGAGGAATGCCGAGAGTGTGCACTGTAGCCTTACCTAGAGCAAAACCATCTATTTACTGTACGTGGCTTTCAGCAAAGAGAAAACACCAGTCAAAATTAAACGACCGAATTAAACCCCCAGAAACGAACGACAACCTCCTGCAGCATGGTACTAGCTGTGCGTACAGACTCAACGATGAACAGTCTGCCATAACATCTATTTAGTCTATTTTTAACTGTGTAAAGCAGTAGTTTTTGTTTGGTAGCACCACCTGATCGCCCCGTTTGATGAGCATAAACCACCCCAAAAGCAAGTGCCAACAATACTAGGAGCAAAGCCTCGGTACCATCAGGCTTTCATACAGGAAGTGTCAAAGAGAAAGCATCCTTACCCAAAGAACTATGATTGTTGGACAGAGTGCAGCTAGTAAGTACAAAGAAAAGAAACTTTAGAGAAAAATCTACCTGTATTGATGGGAGTCTTCTTCCAGGCGGCAGCGCTGCCCTTGCTGACAGGTCTCTCAGCATGCTTACCTGGCCTACTCCCAAGTGCTGCTGCAGACGATGCATTCTGCAACTTGGGTGACTGGCTAAATGCATGCAACACTCCTCGCGGAGCTCCGGGAGGACCTCGAGACATCTGGCTAGAAGTCTGGCAAGAGAGCAAACGGTAAGACAGGCATAGCAGTTTTCTGTCTCTCCAGTGCAACAGCCTTGATGAATCTTTACTGCCCCTCTCTCCTTTCTTGGCTTCTTCTGCCAAGTCTGGAATGCGTTACTATAGTTTCAGGGCTGAAAACTTCCAAGACGTCTCTACAACAAAATAAGAACCAGCTTTCTACTTCTGAAAGCACCTGTAAGGATGAGGAATTATAATCAGCTGCAAAGCAGCAAAAAACGTGCTGTGTAAGCATCTCCACACACAGGCAGCCCTCTACTTCCCTGTCCTAAAAAACCAGCACCTTCATTATTTCATCTCAAAGCAGCACTTCAGCAGCTTCTGTCTTCCTCCACCTGAAAGGGGGTTTTACAAGGTGTGCAAGATCCAGTCCCTGTTGCTACCATCACCTTAAAACTTCACAAGCAACATTATGTGTTCCTGTCCCGGCTCAAGCCAATTTTTTTTTTTTTTTTTTTTTTAAAATCTTGGGTCAATTCACTCTTGTGTGTTTGGCACCGGAGCACCTTCTTCCATTCAGTACATCCTAAAACAAATTCAGGATCAGACTTTGCAGGATAGGAGTTAAACACCCTGGATAATTACAATGACTCTGCAGGAAAAACATCACTCTCTTCTGCTCTTCAGAACATAATTTAAGTATCAGGTCCCCCCACTTGACAAAAACCACTTTAACCAGCCCGGTTTTAAGCTTTAAGTTTTAAACACACACACTGTGGAGCTTAAATAAAGCAAGTTCATGCATCAGTTTCATGCCTGCATACCAAACGCTTGTGCTTGGAGCCACGGGACCCTTGCCCCATCATCACCGAAACCTGGTGTCTGGTGGACGGAGCCTCACCTGCTTGAGCGAGTGGTGCTGCACTATAGGGTCTGACTTGGTCTGTACAGGAGACGCAGTCTGTTGCAGTATCCTTTGCTCAATCTCCTGCTCTTGCTGCAGTGCTTTTACGAAGGCAGCCTTCAGTCGGTTAGTGTGCTCAGCTTTCAAGGCCTTTTTCTGATTTGACGTCATGCAGGTTTCACACATAATGGTTCCGTTCTTCTCCTCCCTCCAACGGCAGGTGAAGTCAGTCTTACACTGAGCACACATATAGGGCTCGCGAGATGATACAGGAACCGAAACTTTACCTGGAGAACACAACCAGGTTAGCTCAACTCCTGTGGCTTCTATGAATGAATAATACTTGAGAAACCTCAAGAATATTCTACCATTAAAAAAACCAAACCCAAAGCAAACCCTCCACCCTTAACTCCCCTCAGTCTGAAGCCTTTTGCATTACTAAATCTTTAAACTCTTTGCTTCTGTGAGTGTGTGCATAGGTATCCAGCAGATACTTCTTTAGATACTGGTTAGAGAATTTAGTGGCAATGGACAAACAAGTGGCTGATACGAAGTCAACAGCTCTGGGAGAATTGGATGCATTTTAGAGAATCTTTACAATCAGTGCCTAGCCTACGAGAAGTCACAACATTGTGAAATTTCAGGATTTTACAGTTGTAACAGTTTGAGAAGTACTGAAAGAAGTGAACTCTAGATTTGACAGAGTATGACAATTTAATCCTGCGACGCCTGAAACTCCTTGCCACCTGCTACTGAGCTAAAATCCAGATGGGAAAGGTTCTCTCCTCGCCTTTGAGGAACATTTTTAATGCCATCTCACCTTGAGTTTCCAGCAAATTCTGCACAACTTCTTCCAACCCGACTAAGTAAATAAATTCGTTATTAGCTGCACTTGGCAGGAAGTTCATCTCTGGCGCAGGCGGCTTGGGAGGAGGGATCTCCAACAGCGTCTTCTCCAGCTGCTTCCGCAAGGCGAGCTTGGCGGCGGCTTGCCGGCTGGCCGGCGAGTCGTTGGAGTTGACGATGGAAGCAGCGCTGGTCGTAGTAGCATTAGCCTGAGCAGATGTCACGGTTGTACCTTTGATTGAGGTTGGTGAAGCCTGGGAGGAAACACGACACAGCTTAGCGACAAACGCCAGATGGTTCGGCGCTTTCGAGACACGTGCCCCTCTCCACCGAGAGGGACGAGAGGGAGGCAAGCAGCGTCGGCACTGACGCTGCACGGGGCTGTCTGTGTGCGATGAAGGCTGGATGCCTGGGATGAGACCAAACCGCATGCCTCTCAATCGGATTTTGGTAGGCGACCAAACAGACCACAGTCCATACGTTCACTGCACCACTGTACCCGTCATCTAACGCTCTGGTTCTTTTCCTAAAGAACTTTGTTTTTCTTTACTGATCATTTTTACAAGGCAGTTTTAGAAATTCTAAAGAAAAAAACCCAAAAAGGAGTCCTTTCCCTTATGATTTTGTCAAAGCACTGACTTTAAATTGTTCCCTTTATCTACAGCACTTGTATGCCACTATCAGGGGTAGATGTTAAATTGCTGCTTCAGTATCTCTTGGTGTTTCAAACAGGAGCGCAAACCCATTCTGAGCTCTGTTTACCAGAACACTCATTTACGCTTCTTAAGGAAGAGAGGGGAAGAAAAAATTCTAATGGACAGCTTCATATTGAAATACCAAATGTGAAATGAGGCACAAAATTCAGTTCACTGAAATAGGTATTTCTTCCCAATGCTCTGTAATGTTTTCCTTCATTCCTATGTGAATGTGAACAGAGAAAGGGACTGCATGGAAAGAACACGGAGCAGTAATAAACAGCCACATCAGTGAGGTGACAGCAGGCCACACCACTTAGATACAGTAACCGGACAATCAGTAATTAAAACCATTTATCTGTTCCTCTGAGATCAATGTTATGTTTGGCGCAAAATATCTTATGGAACTCACCTGCGGGATATTGACAAGCAGGCTGGTGTTGGGGACATTGGCGACGCGGATCAGACCCTGCTGGATAATTCGCTGCCCCTGAATTTGTACGCTGGGGACCGATGCCCGCGGTGCCAGCAGCAGCGGAGGCGGCCCTGTGCTGGAGTGCTGTCGGATGTTGTGGATTTGCTGGGAAGACACAGAAATGGGCTGATGCAATGGTGCCATGAACGATGGGGAGGATTAGACAGTGGGAAGTAAGCAGTGGGAGTCGAATGGGATGACATGAGACAGTGGGAATGAGGCAAGGCAGGGAACGCAAAGAAAGCGTGATAATTAACATCCGTGTCAAAATGCGATGTTTTTCCCTTTCCCTCCGTCAAAATGAAACAAGTAGAACATAACGTGAAGAGAGATGCTCATGTGTGAGGCCACGACATTACGGCCAAAACAGCTGTGCCAAAAAAACCCCCTCTAAGTTTCCGAATCAAATTTCTTTCAAAATGTATTGTTGTTAAGCCTGTTTCATTTTAAAGGCATTAGGAAAGCTATTTCTCAGAATGAGTTTTTCTCCATAATCAGAACAGAGACAAAATGAAATACCAAATCTCTACCTTCCTCCTTAATGCTGGCTGTGCAACAGATAAAAGCCGACCTTTCACTGCAAAATAAATCCTCATTTAACAAGGAAATATTTTTTTTTCCTGGTATCCCACAGAAGTCATAATTTTAGAAGACCATATAAAATTGAACATTGCTTTCCTACTCCTTTAGCGACACCACTATTTTCTGTTATAGGTGATAAAGACCCTGTAAAGCAGCACTGTGAGACTTCCAGTTGACTATCTCATTTCAGCAGCTCTTATTCAATCACAAGACAGACACAATGAGGGGGAAAAAGCGAGTTTTAGCATTTGAAAAGGTGAAATTGATATGACAGAAAGAATAGTGAGGGGAAAAAATGGAAGAACGAAGGATTGTGTTTCATTTCCTCTGCTGCCGCTCTCCTAAAAAGCGGGTCAAGCTGGAAGCCTGTAAATTAACTTTCATAATAAAGGCAAACAAACTGCTTTGGCGCAGCTAAGGGAAGCAGCGATGCAGGTAAGAGTATCCTGCATCTTGCTTCACTGGAAGCGTTACAGGACAGCACAAGATGCAAAACGGGAATGATGCAGGATCTTTCAGTAGCAACACATCTGGCCACATGAAGAAATTCCAGCAAGAACTTCTCAGGTTCCCTCCAGACAAGCAGAAAGATGACTAAGAAAACAGTTAAGATGCATTAAGGAAAAACAGAGCGGATCTACCACAAGGTAAATACTTACCTGTGCTCCTCTGACAAGAGGTGGCATTACTATCTGCGTGTTTTGCTGAGTTCCCAATTTTGAAGAAGTCTGCTGCCCTCCACGGACCAAGGGAGGAGGAATAACAGTGCCTGGTATACGTGTAGAAGAGGTCTGCAAAACAGAAAATAGTTTACTCGCATTGTTTTGTCCTGGTATATTTATAGGCATGCTCTCTTCTGCTGTGTAGTGTGCCGATAAAGCAGTATCTGAAATCTTACGCAGCGACACAGACATACGTAAGGATGCGATGGCAGTCTGGCTACACACTCAGGGATTGTTCTCTCTCATCCTGCACAGAATTTAAAAGGTAAAGAGCAGTCCTGAACAACATTTTTGTCTGCCCTCCCACTGCTGAAATGCAATAGCTCAAGAACTGCGGTACTGAGAGACACCATAACCCGAGTATGAGAGCAGGGGGTACACGAGAGCAGCTCTCCTCTCTGGCTGATGTGACGGACGCAGTATCTGTCTTGAGCCAATGGAAGTACTGTAGGACAAGAGGTGGCCAGTCTGGCTTCAGTGCAGTCAGTGTCCAAAAAAAAAAAAAAAAAAAAAAAAAAGTGTATTTGGGGTGGAGTAAGAGAATGGGGAAATACAAACTGCTGTCTTCGAGGAGAAGTACAAGGCAGACAAAAGTTGGAGAGGCAGGAACCCAGGGAGGTGAGCAGACTGGGCATGTGCATGTATGTAGGAAGGAAAAAAAGAGATAGGAGAAGGGGAAAGCTTTAGAAAAATGAAAAAGAAAAGGAGTCAGGCTAAAGAAATTTGAAAAGCTGCTGCCCATGCTTTCTGGGCTGCAGACTGCGTTAAATCCTCAAAGTTTCTCTTGACGCTATCCAAGGTGATACGGTTTCATGCATCACTTACATTCCTGGAGACCACTAACGCTACGCAATTGAGCCTGAGAAGCACTCAGAGCTCAAGAGCAACAAACCTCTCCACCCTATTCATGCGGCTTTACGGATCTTCCCACTTCCCTCACTCAAGCCCCAAGCTGACCATCATCTGCGAACAAAAGACTTCTAAAAACACTGAAGCTCCCACTTTCGTCAGTTACCGTGTGTACACACACGTACGTATTTAGGCAGGTGGGAAGTTTTATCCACTTCTGTTACGCCTTTCAACTGAAGACCAAATGTTAACTCAACTCCTACACACAGGAATTAGTAGAGTTTTTACAGTCAAGCAAAAGCAGTTGGAGGTTAGGTTAATTTGCCCAAACACCGCAAATTAGACAGAATAACTCCAATTCTGGATTCTTAGCTCCCAGCTCTCTGCTCTGTCCAACCAAAGTTTCACTGTCTGATCGCTGAAGATTTAACTTGTGGTCCAGTTCCTCTGAAAGTGCTGTCTTCAGTGAAGGCAACTTGCCTCAAGGAAGAGATTACTCCAACTGACAGATTGCTTTAGGTTTTGTGAATGTTTCCTAAATGGATAGCAAATTTACCCCTTCCCTCGAGTACAGCATTCTAGGGGATTTTGAAATGAAGAGTTGCCGTTTTCCAAGTGAAAGCATTTTGTGCTGAAGAGTTTTGAAATTTGTTTCGAATTAGCCCAAGGTAAATAACCAGAAATGTTTTACATCCAAAAGCAAAACAATATACCAGACTCAAGAGGAAGATGCGGCTGACAGATGTCAATTGCCTCTGCTTTTTTTTTTTTTTTCCCCTTCCCCAAGGCTTTCCAACATTTCATTTAATTTAGTCCGAACCAAGATCTTTCCTAGCATCGTGTGCCATTCAGCCACCAAGCCAGAAGAGAAAATCATACGATTCACTCAGCTCTTACAGTTAATCATACTGAGGGCACAATTAAGTCTCCTGAGGGTACGGCAACAGGCTGCCACAATATTTCTATGACCTAACTCCACGGCATCCTCTTTCGCCAAAGGTCATCAGTACTAGTACGGATGTATTTATCGGCAGAGTACATCAGGATGATCAGCCACTGAAAGATAAGCTTATGAGAGTTATCTCCATGTGACATCCTACTTTTATCTCCCACCCCAATCGTTCTTAAAAAGCTTATAGTGGGGTTTCGGGAGTTAAAAAAAAAAATCCACCTGGCTCCAGGCCATTAACGTGATGGGACTGTATTTCCTGCACTGCGCACCTTCTCCTCTGCTCCATGCCCTAAACCTGGCAGCCTGGCCCGCCCCACTGACCTGGAGGGACGGCTTGCCAGCAGGAACACTCTGCGGTCCCCGCACCAAGGGCGGAGGGGTGGCCACAGCACTCCCAGAGGAACCAGCAGGCTGGAAGAGGAAAAACCAGAAAGAAAGCAGACGAGTGTAAGGGTGTAAGCAGAATTACAGAAGCTAAGGGAATAAAAGCGTTTACCTCCTTGCGCCTCAGTAAGAGAATCTTCAAAGACTGTGGTTTCCCCCCTCCCCCATCCCCTTCTTCCTCCAAGCATCTCAACATGCGTATTTAAATGAAGAAATTATTAGGTTAAGTATAGATAAGATTATACCAGGAAAATAAGAGAGTCCGTAACACCAAAAGCAGAGCATTGTGGAAATTATTTTAGCAGTCTCAGCTTAGAGCCCACTTCAGTCTTATCCACCATTACTACTGGTCTCAACTAAGTAGGTTCAAGCATAATGCAAAGTGAAAAAAAGTTTAGGAAAAAGACTTCAGATATTAAGAAGTTTAGGATACAGCCATTTCACTCTAGTTAGTTCAAATGTCCAGAGCTCATTGCTCAGCGTTCAGCAGTGAGCTGAGTGATGCAGGTACTTGCATTAGTTTTAATCCCATCTACTGAAGCACTCATAAGTCTGGGAGAAAGACACCAATAAAACAACCAAAAGCAGCCAAGAGAGCTGTATTAACACCCATCTGCACCGTGAAGTGCACTTAAATCTACACATCGCCCCCATCACAAAATCCATCAAGTCAGCATCACACGCTGCAAGATAAAATCGTTTAGTTGCCATTGTTACAGATACTTGAAATTTAGCCTGTGCCTTGATAGCAGCGCGTGGGGTGTTCGCACGCCCCCTCGCCTCCCAACCTCCTCTGCTCTTCGCCTGCCACCCTCCACCTCTACCCTTCAGTGCCAGCATGAAGGGCACACGGAGCGAGCAGACCGGGCAACCGCTCTGACAAAAAGCTAGGCTTTTTTTCTGATGAAAACAGTTCTCCTCCCAGCACTCTGGATATTGCGCGTGGTTGTGCCAGATGAGGGGTGAGGAGAAAAGAGGAGGAAGGGAAGGGAGTTCAAGGTGGGAGGGCTGAACCGTTCCTTCCAGGGGCTGCCTGGATTTTTGGACGATGGAAGCGTGCAGCTAACTGCAGACTTACTTCACCTGGTAAGACCTGGAATCCAGACCTGGGCTTCTGCCACGCAGCACAAAACACAGCCCTTGGCCGCCAGCTGCCAGGGCCTGGGGTTCAAACACTTTAACTCTACCTGTCAGCGCAAGAATCTCCTCCAAATGTATTTCAGCAACCTCTACGCAGCACTAAGGACTGGACGGAGTGTTTAATAACTGGAAGTCTATTACATTCGTAAATGCATCTGAGTTTTAACAAAAACGTCTTCAGCTTTTGAATATGGTCGTTTGGTCTTGCCAAGACAAAAAAAGGAATTCCACAAAAAGGAATGATAAACAGGATAAACCACTATAAATTTCATAAAGATTTTATGAAAAGCGAGATATGCTTTATTTGAAAGCTGTCTTATGTTCCAAAGGTTATGGCAACTGCCACAGTTATTTATATTTCCCTCCCTCCATTTCAAAAGATGAGATGATAAGTATCTGTAGGAAAAGAAATACCTTCTGAGTAGTGGTCTCCTTCTGGATCTGACTTTGCCGTAACTTTTTCAATAAAACGAGCTTTGCTTCTTCTAACCGTAACTCTTCTTTTAGTTGTTTAATCATTCTCTCACGCTCCTCTGGACTGCTTTTCTGCAGGGCCAGGTAAGGCAATAGAGGATGGGAAAACAGGGAGGGGGGAGAGGGAAAAGAGAGATACCGTACAAGTTACGACAAGAACTCACAGCGTTATAATTGTCATGCATGTCTTAATATCACCAACATGCCTGCAATATATGGACACAAGCCGAGTATGGAGAAAGAACTCGAAGGCAAAAAAAAAAAAGTTTTTGAGATACTTTCACTAGCAAAACAAGTAAGCAAAGTCAAATGAAGACTTGGACAACAAATCTGTTATGCCATACTGAATAAAGGGCATGGCGTCCACTAAAAAGCCAATTCTGAAAAAGGTGCACTTTCGAAGCACATAAAAATCAAGGAGGTAAGAGCCTGAAAAAAAAGACATCAGCCTTTAACAGCTTCAAGATTCCCTGCTTGCAAATCTATCTTTATAAAACCACATATCCACCTGACCCTGTGATCGCAGGTGCCTCTGTAGGAGCAAGTGGTGTGTTTTCCTCTTTCTAGATGGCACAGCTTAAAGTGTCAAGACAAGACGACTCACCATGAGTGCCTCCGTGTTGGTCTCTTTTAATGCTATTTTTGTTAAACCATTCATTCTAGGGCTAGAAGGTTCATTGTCAGACAACACTATAACGTCCGGTGAGGGGACTCTCTTTTCTCTCTTTATTTCACTGCAAATCAAAAGAAAAATACAGATAACGAGTTAATAAAAACAAGCAAACAACTACTTCGTGCTGCAAAGTAGTATTATTTACAACCTGCTGCTAGATTAATCCTGAATCTCTCAATTCTGAAAAAACATGGATGAGTTCAATCAATTTCTATTCTCCTTGTGGATATTAAGCTTCCCAGTACAAAAGCATGCCATGAGGCCAGATGCAGCCACAACATACAGGAATGGTGAATTCCTGCAAATGAGGAGCTTTTCCATCAGCCACTTCACCCCTCTTAGAAGACACGGAGGCTTTCCAGGGCTCTGCTTGCACCAGGGGAAGACCCCATCCCACCCCTAATCCAAGGACAAACAAACAGGTCACTTGCTGCTTCTCTTTGATGTGCTGAAAGGCAAAACCATACCCCTTGTCTTTTTCCTTTCCTAATGCAAATATTTGTAAATTGTGACTTTTCCCCGCCCAAGTTACTGAATCTGAAGGAAACCCAACACAAACAGTTCACACCTATTCACTTACCTAAGTTTAAGTACTTTATGGCATTTTCTTTCTACACCGAGCTACTGAAGTCTTTTCTGCTATTAACAGCGGAAACGTGCAACAGTCTCAACACAGACGGGCACATCCACGCAACTTCATCAAAACCCACTGAAACACGTCCAGACTTATATTGATTTTTAACTCTTTATTTGGCTTTAATGCTCAGTGTCTTGAGTAATAGCTGCACCTTCCACCTGAATTCCTGCCAATAAATCACCTCTCGGCTCCATCGCCTACGATTATCACACGAGAACAGAATCTCAAACCACGTGAACCAAAAGGGACAGAGATGACGTGATGTGACAACAGACGCCAGTCCCTCCCCTCTGCCGCACAAGCTGGTAACTGCCAGATCACCTTTGGTACCAGGATTTGGGCTTCGAAACTATGAAGTGTAAGTATTCCAGAGCAAGGTTTGTGGCATGTGATTGCCGAGAGGTTTAGCAGGAGCTTCACGGGAATGGGACAGCCAAGGCTTCTGCACCACCCAGGAAACAACGACAGTGCTCAAGAAAGGGCCGACAGCAGGAATTTTAGGAGAACGTAACACAAGTAATTATTTTGGTTTTCTTGTACTCCAAAGCCGGAAACAGGAACAGTAAAGTTTACAGTGAGAACCTTCTGGCTTACATTTACGCGTTAGACAATATGCATAAAGAATTTGTATCAAGCAAGATGAAGCAAATATTTAAGTGTGGTTTGCATTATTCATAAATAAGAGACGTGGCATATGAGCTTTGTACTTATATCAGGCGATTACTTCTTAGACTAAACAACAATTTCTAGACTTGACTGATATGCCACATTTACTAGGAATTCAATGATTAACAGAAATTAATCCTTATTATCTTAGTGATACAAAGGATATTCACACTGAATGACAGCACCGAAAAGCTGTGTACCCCACTAAGCTTTGCAAAACACACACCTTCAGTAAATGCTCAGGGCAGGTCAAATGGCACTTTGGATACTGCAAAACCAGCCTCAAATACTGCAAAAACCAGCTTTTAAAATACAATTTCCATGTTAGTGGCAAAAATAAAGAGAAAAGTAGAGTGTCCTCTAGAGGGCACAGCAAGCCAGTAAACTGGAGTCATTCAAACTCTGAGGTTGTTTCAAAATTAACAGTGGCACAGGTGAAGTTATTTCCAGCTTTTTCCTGTGTCTGAATGCACCAAACTGGCTCAGGTCGCTCTTAGCAGGGAAGTAACTGGGTCGGGCCAAGCTCTAACTGGCTCGGTGAACTTCTCGCGACAGCGGTGAACAGCAGGCGTGCAGGGAACGCAGCGACGTGCTGAGCTCGTCCCTGCTGAGCCCTGTTCAGGTGACAGCTGGAGCAGCTCCGCGTGAAGGACCGAGACTCAACTGGAGTCAAGAGCTGGCTGTTCCTCCTCAAACTTTAAGGTTAAATCCCTCATGAAAAGCACAGACAGTTAAGTTACCTAAAAAGCTGAGAATCACGTAAACATGGGGATTTGAGCAGCCAGCGTTTGCAACCTGAACCAGTCCACTCCCGAAACGCAAGGGCTCTTCTCGCCAGCTCCATCCTTGAAGCAGCCCGCAGGACTGCGGGGAGGGAGGCTGCAAAGAGCCAGAGGGTCAACACGCTGCAACCCGAACGCATTCCCCAAACACGAGGCGACGTGAAGGATTTTATTTGGCTACAGACGATAACTCTACCATCGGCGACGCTTCGCCCCTCTCCCAGCAGTGGTGAGAGCAGCCTGGCTGCTGTCGGGCCGTCCTCCGCAGGGAGGTTGGTGGAACCTGGGAGCTGCCAACGGGGCCATGCCGGAGCCGCTGCCGCGCTCCGGCCAGCTTTGCTCCGGCCGAGGCGGCAGTGCCTGAACCCGCTTCAGATGGCGGCACTCCCGCACCGAGCGGGGCCACCGCCGGGTCACGTGAGACGCCAGGCACGTGACCTGCCACGGTGAAAACCATGGCAACGGCCGGTCCCAGCCGGTGCTGCCCGGCCTTCATTTTGTGAGGTGAGGTCGGGCTCAGGTGCCGGCAGAGAAAATGGAGCGGCCGTGCCTGGGGTCCCCACCGCCCACCACGGGCACCCGCACCAAGGGTCGCTTATTGTTTTTCGAGGGGGGAAAGAGGGAGAAACGGCCAAAAAAAAAAAAAAAAAAAGCCCCAAGAGAGTCAGGCTGCATCGAGGAGTCATCCTGCTTTTATTTTCAGGCTGGATGAGGAAGGCCAGGCTGAAAGATGACGCCTGCCGGCCCCCGGGCTTTCCTGGGATACCACAAGGAGGAAAATCTTCATCCTGAACTAGTTCAACGACATGTGCTGATAGCAGAACGACAAGACATCTGCAGCAAAGTGTGATCAACAGAAGTCTGCATTCATCAGCAATCTGAATACTCTATCTTTGAAAAAACAGAACAAAATTGAGGAGGAAGGGGGAGCACACCTCACAGCCCGCTGGCCAAGCCTGGCCTGGCTCGGCCGGGGAGCTGGGCAGCACGGAGGGAGAGCGGCCGTTCGTGCTCTGGATGCACGACCGAGCGCCGAGGCTCCTGCAAACGCCTCTCGTCAGCCCACAGCCCACATCCAGGGCACCAGGAGCCAGCATGGACGTCGGTCTGCCCGGCCAAGGCGAACAGCGGCTGCTTGGCCAAGCCGTGATACCACACGCACCTTCCTCCAAAGCCCTTCCCGAGACCGACCAACAGCACCTCTGCGCAGGAGCTACCGCAGCCTGGATCAGGGATCCCCTCTGCTGCGGGGGGTACCCCCGCTTATCTCCTTGCACTTGGAAGAGAGCAACATCAAAACAAAGTGTCTGTGCAAGATACCGCTGCTGTGAAGAAAGAAAAACAAACAAACAAAAAAAACCTGCCTAAGCCATTTTGTAGGACCACGATATGAAATCTGGAACTAGGAAATAAAACCTTGCCCCTAACAGCTCTGCAATAAACCCCATCCTTTACTCGGGCTGTGAAGCCAGAGGAGACAAGACCAGGACTGCCCGTCACCAGCCTGACAGTACTTCACCAAAGGGCTTCCCCGAACCCACGTGATCTCTCTGTTTTGCAAGATGCATTACGATATTCCTGACAGCTACATTATAAGGTGCTGATCTAATAAAAGCTGCATTAGAAACCACTGCATCCAGAGGTTTAAAATCACATATTTCCACAAAAGCATTAGTCATATCTATTTAGGACCATCTACCTACACCAATTTTGAGTCTGTTGACACGCGACCTCACAGCGGAAAACTCTTCTTGAAGGGGGGAGATACTATATATTTTTTTTTTTTTAAGGCAACACATATTGACCACAGCAACAAAGTCGACTCATTTTCAGTATTACAGGATTTGTATCCCCAGCAGTGTGACCAACTGCATAGCGGATGAGGTGGCACAAGATTGAACTCTAGAAATGTAGACCAGAACACTGCAAAACAATCTTCCTTCAAAAGGGAGTTTGCTTTACTCTTTTGTTAGCCTGTGTGTAAAGCAAAAAATTCAAAGCAGATGTTTCAAAATAAGAAAGACAATGGAAATATCACCACTTTCAGAAAAATACTGCCACCAGCAGTTAATAATTTGGGCTAACTGCCCTGATACCATGACCTTTATCCTCTGAAGCCATCAGGCATATCCTTTAGCTAAATAAAGACATAGTTCTATTATTCTCCCTTCAGCTTTCATAAGTGTCGCTGTCTCAATCATTTGGACTCTACGCTGGAAGATGAAAGCAGGGTTGCTGCCCAGTTACGTACACCCATTTAAGCATTCACAGCAATAAAACACAATTTAACAGAGACCTTGCAGAAAGTTGTAAGGAATCAAACGCAGACCTCCTGAAGCCACTAAGTACCCTAAGAAAAAGGCCATGCTTCCTCCAATATCCTCTTTTAAACTTCAGAGCACAAGGACAGACACATCACGCTATTCTAAGAGTTTTCCATAGTGTCTTGGAGCATCCTGTAGCAATTCAGAGCACAACAGCTATTCCAGAAAAAACCCAAACCAAACAAAAAAGCCACTTTCCCATGGGGACACTGGGTATTTATTTGTCGATTTGAAGGAAAGAAGAGGGTCAGGTGGCCAAATCCAGCCTGGAGGTCTGCTTCCACTTAGCTGGGCCAGAGGAAGATTAATTAAATTTTTGTCTTGAAGATGATACATCCGAGGTCTAAGCTATCTCGAGGTGGACTGAACTTTTCTAACAAATCCACCTTCCTGCAAGTCAGAAGGTTCAATGAAGTATGACCAAGGAAGACAAAGTTTAAACTTAACACTAGTAAGAGAAAGAGAGACACCCAGGAACTGCTGGCTTTGGTAGAGGGTTTAATTTCCGAGGACTCGCGCTGCAGCTTACGGAGAGCTTCACGACATTAACCAAAGAGCTCTCGTGTCGCAACAGGCAGTCTTTGCATTTGTTCATACTGATCCAGAAGCATTACACAAAAAATAAGCTTCCTTTTACAGACCAGACCTTACCCATGCTCTAAAATACTTTTTCAACGACTCTTCCAAAGATAAAAATAAAATCAATGCGATGCTCACTTGGTGAAAGTTACAGAACTACTGACCCGAAACACGAAATGCCCCGCTGCAGAGCAAGAGCCTTACGCAGCCCCATCCTGCGGGATCCCAGCACGTTCTGTCTGTCTGCAGGTAACCGAAGGAAGCATCACAACTGTTATTCAGACTACAGCTTAATCTGCATTAGCAAATATGCAACAGTTTTGCCTCAGTCCATTCAACAATCTCTTGTATACTCTCATCCAAAAATACCTGGCAAAGAAGGAAGACAAACAAGGAAAGAAAAAGCAACGCAGTGGGGATTTTCTTTTTTCCTGGAGTTGTTGTATCTACACGAATCAAAGAAGTTGCAATGGATCTAGTGACTGTGGTGCGGAACTGAAGCAAAATAAACTTCATCCCTTCCTCTGAACGTAAAGGAAGGAAACTTTAATCAAACTATGTCTGCATTTAAAATAAAACATTACAATTCCCCAAGGAACTGGGGCATCAATGTTGTCACAATATCCTTTAGTACAACACATACCAGGAAGCACAGCTACAACATACCTAAGCTGGAAAGGAGATCTAAAGCACTGGTCTGTGCCACATCTCCAGGCTCGCTAATGGGAAGAGAGGAGCCTATTGCTCTTCACCAGCACTGCCGTGAACACCAATCCCAGTAAATTCCAGTAAAGCGGAGAGGTTGGTCAGCCAACACAGGCTGCGTCCTGATGTGCTCAGGAACATGTTAGAATTTCAGAGTCGAATCCATTAATTTAGCAAGTTTTAAGTGTGATTTGGCCAGATTAAAAACAAACAAACAAAAAAACCCAACCCCCCCAAAATCCAAACCAACCCAAAATCCTTCAAAGCACCAAAATTTTGTATCCAAACCCTAAATGAAAATTCAGAGCACAGTCACTGGGCCAGCTTTCATACAACTTCAAAACATTTTCTATTAGATGTTATTTTTAATTATCCCATGTAACAAAAAGAGAACATGATTACTCTGAGGTTCCAGAGCAGCGCAACATTCGTCAAGCACACAAATCAGAACCAGCAAGACCTAAAATTAAAGGGACTAAAGAGTTCAGATAGATTATTTGCGTGAGAGCACTAATGCCTACATACTCTTCAGTCTCATCTTTCCTGGCAGTTTTCATTTAAGCAAACGAGTAGTGGCTTAAGTCAGGCCAGCTCACATGTAATTTCAAGAAGGAAGAGCTTAAAGCTGTGGGTATATTTGATACTTGTGTGTACCACACATCAGGAGACAATAGATGGGTGCAAGCAATTTTTGTGGAAAATAAACCAAACGTATCAAATGCAGACTTTTTGGCTTATCCAGACTTGTATTTCAACTGGAAGGAAAATCCAGACTCTGTAACTTAATGTGAGAAGCCGACACAATACATATAGTGGTTTTTAGAATGTGGGTTTTTTTTGTTTGTTGTTTTCTTTTTTAAATAAGACCCCAACTGATACAAAATCTGTAGGAATAATTTCTGTTTATCAGCCAGCCTTAAACTGGTTTTGATCAAGCCACAGTTAATACAGGTAAGATAGTTAATACGCTAATTACTAATTTCACTCTTGGCAAATGGAGAAAATACAGGAAAAATAAAGTTGTTCAACTGCGTAAGAAGTTTTCCAGTCTGCTTTACAGAGGTCACGTTCATCCCAAGATTGCTAACAAGACAAAGCACAAACTGGGGATAGATAGATAGAAGTCAACTCTTATATTTGTGTTTTATTACCAGTATCACCCTCACCACTGCCATCACGCTTGTGTGCTGTGACAAAACCATTTTCTCACTCTGTCTCCCTTTCCTTGTATGACCGAGAAGCCTCGCTTTTTAGAATTCCAAAGTGAAACATATTTTGAGGTTATCTATTTGGAGAGTTATGATAATTTTGAGGATTTAAGATAGCACAGTGGAACAACCAGGCACAACACAGCTGCTCACAGGGTCAAGTAGTATCCTTGCCTGTAAACACCCCACACCTCTATTTACGAGCCAGGTTTTCCTACAATTGGGATAACAGTACGTTGCTCCTGAAGGATCCCAATGTTTTTGCTCCAAAAGAGAGAACGATTTGTCCTGGTAGACCTGAGGACAGCAGCTCCCATCCAGATAGCCAGTGACATGACTGCGTCCAGAAAGATCACTCGTGGTCTCTGCCAAACCTTACTGTGAGTACACCAGAAATCATGAGCTTAACCAGTACTGCGCATGCAACTAGTTCACTTTGTATGCTTCAGGAAATAGTACTAAGAAAAAAAAACAAACTTGGAAAATGGTCAGAACGTGTACTGTAGATGAAGGGAGCTGAATCTGGAGTACAATAAACGCAACGTGATGCAGCAGACAGTACGATCCAAGAACGGCTCCGGGAGAAAGCCCCAGCCTCAGCTGGAAGCAACTGGTGCTCAACGCAGGGCAAATGTGGTAGGAAATTCATGTATTTAAGGGGAAAGAAAGAACAGAGGAGAGATGAAGAACAGAGGAAAGTGAAAGCAGAGCTTGAAAGCATGGTAAGACCTCAGGATTCAACCAAGTTTGACAAATGTTCTTTCCCTCCAGCACCCATACCGATGTAAATCAGAGTATTCACAAGCAAAGCAATTTACATTGCACTATTTTACCATCCCACTGCAAACCAGACATGTCCTTATCAAGAGGGGGGACTCTCCTTCCTCCCATTCCTTCTCTGCAGTAGGTCTAGGATAATTACACACCAGCGTAGCTCGCTCCCAGTGCTGCAAAAACGCCATGCAGAGGAGCAAGATTTTGGTTTGGCCTTGTGTGACCTCTCATCAAAAGACTTCTACCACTACAGACTTTCTTCTGTTTCTTCTGGCATCCGAAAATGTGCTCAAACCAGATCCTATTTTTAAATTTAGCTTCAAGGTTTAGGAAAAAAAAAAACCAAGACATTAAAAGAAATATATTTTTAAGTTTAACGCAGAGATATTGCCAGGTTTGTATTTCAAATCTTGAAAATCAACTGATTTCAGAAAGATAATCCATTCAATCAGCTTTATGTCAGCTAAACTGTGATTATTGCTGGGCCACCTTTTCCAAGGAAAATATTATGTTTTCAGTTCTAAAAGCATTAAGGAAGTTTAAAAGCCAAAACACCATACATCACTAAGCATGAATTTTACCCAAGAAGTTTGTAGCAGTTCAGTCATCTTAACCAACAGCTTGTTTTTCATCTCCTCAGAAAATCAGCTCAACTGCTTTAAAGACACAGGTCTTATGAAAGCTGCAAGCTAAATTCCTCTGAAGATCAAAGGTCTGGAAAGGTAAGTCTCACACTTAAAAAAAAAAAAAAAATCCTTATGAAATGAAGATCCGACCTTCCCTACAAATGCCAGTTGTATTCTTATATGTACAAGGGATCAGATCATCCAGACACAAGCTTCCTCTATATCGCAGGCATCTTCAGACTCAGATTGCATTTGCTTGGAGATATTTGCATCCTGAGGCTGGTCAGCTGCTCAGCGCCACGTTTATGTGCCGGAAGCGGAGCCACGCATGGACCAAGGGCACGACCACGATGCAGGAGCCGAGCCCCAGAGCCTGGGAAGCTGAAGCTGCTGCCTTACTTCCAGAAGTTTGCAGAATCGTTCAGGCTCATTTTTGTCATTTGAGCTGACCCAGGGTTTAATTCCTCTCTATTAAGAATTTTACAAAAATATGCATTATGAAAGGTGTTCCAACTTACAACCAGTATCCAAAGAGCTTGTCCAAAGCTTCATGAAATTCTTAATCATATTTATTAACTTCAGCGGAATTGGGATCAGACTGCCTCCTTAGGCAAGCATATTTTTTGTATGGGGAAGCCTCTTCTCCCTCCTTGCAGAAACTGAATACAACAATATCCTATTACTACCTGAAATAAGAATGCTGTACGGAGAGAGGATGTTCTCTCATCTCATCTAAATAGGTGTTATTGTTCCAGATGCTCTCTGGGAAAGTTAAGCGTACAACCCCTTGTTCATCATCCTGTTTGCGCATCTTGCAACAGAGACCGACACCAGCAGAGCAGAAACACTGGCACACATTTCAAAAATATTATAAATTCACAAAGAGCATACCTGCATGTGGGGGCAAGTACTGCAACAAAGGAGTTAGAATACCTGATTCTAATTTATTCAATTTTTGGTACGAGCAATCTTTTTAGATATTCTTCAAAAAAAGAGCGCGCATACCTGTGTTAATTAGTAAGTAGCGATTACGCCAAAAGACACCTTCAGAGATTTACTCCTAGTCAGCACAATACAACTGCTTGACGTGGAAGTCACACGTTACCCCAATTAACTGCTTCTGTGCAAGACATAAGCACCTCCTAAATATCAAATTGAGCAACTTGTATAATTGTCGCTTTGGCAGAAGTTTTATGGAGAAAGCTGAAAACTATCACCTTCCCTCAACCACGCTGACGGAAGAGGTCTTGGTTTATACATATTGAAGCAGTATTTGGATAAAGTAATCAGGCTCTTGCAGTCTAAGTTATTCCTCTTAGAAAGGCATCAAAAGTTGGGAAAAGTTTACAGATGAATTGCCATTAAACATCAAAGATACCCATTTTCTTAGTAGCTCCCATCCTCCTCCCAATAACTCCTGCGCAGTTGATAAGGATCTCGTGTTTTCAGTTTCACACCTCGAATCTGCACTGCTGTAGTACCTGACATCCAAGCGAACACAGATTTATTACTCCAAGAACTGTTTAAGCCATTTTGCACACACAGGCAGTCTCAGTTCTTACGCATTACTGCTCCAACATCAGCTGGTGTCGGAACCAGGAATAAATGAGGCTTTTAGACTTCTGCTTAGTATATGGGATCTTACTGCACTATAAAGGAAAAAGCAAGACTCTGAAGGGCCAACATCAGGGCCACAGAATTTTTGACAGAATTTTTATCCTGGTACAGCCAGAATCTGGGTCAGAAGTATGGTAGAAGATTTAGAATCTGGCTTTAAAGCAGTGCTCGTAAATGTGTATGTCAGAACCACCCAATTCATGTGTGTATCTCAAATACAAGTCAAAGGAAAAGCTTTACATTTTTGTAATAATAAAATTCTCCAAAGTGATAAGGACCTTTGAATTCATGCTTTCAGATGTCAAAATTCAGACATCTTAAGGAGGCTGGACTTTCAAAAAAGTATTAAGAACTTGTCCTACAGAGAATTGCTGCAGACAGGTGCTGCCTTTTCATAACACTTCTAGTGTCAAAATCCACAAGTCTTTTTGAAAAAAGAAAGTCAGACTTATCCACACATACTGCTCTGTCAGGAAGAATCAAGTTGCAATTAAAACTCCTCTGTTTAGACAATTATAATCTATTATTTTTCCTATATCACAGCTCAATTAAAACAAACCCAAACCACTCTTCCTCACATAAATCTCAATCAGTAGCTCAAAGCGCATCCTCTTTGTAACTTCTACGGTTTTCTATTCAAGACCGTATTTCTTTACTCAGCTGCTCATCACAGCTGCCACTGCTGTCAGAGCTTGTGGAAGAAAAATCAGTAAGGAAGTTATACAGAAGTAGCTGTTGAATCTCACGTGAAGAGCCAGAGCTGCAACACACACATAAAATTTTCATTTTCTCTACCTTTAAGATGCAGGGAACTTCTTCCTAGTGCCATCTGACCACATTTTACTGTGCCGGTATCCCAAACGTTACAGTGCAACTGCAGCACGTAGGTTGCAACTCACCTTTTTGAGGTACTCATGTCCACAGGCTCATCTCCCGTCTGAACCTCCACTTTAATGGTTGCTTTCACCTCTCCACTTTTTAATAATCCTTGCACTTTTCCAGCTCCAGGATCTGTTTTTATTTTCATGTCGCCTTCAGCATTTATGTCTGTTCCTAGTAGTCCTTTCTCCATTTTTATTTTTTTACTGTCCACATCGTTATGCGTTATCTCACGTTCTAACGCTCGTTTCTGACTTCGTGTCCTGCATGCTTCCTCTGTCATTGTGAGGCTCTGGGGAGAGAGGAGACACAAACGAGTTAAGTACACTAGAAAAAAGGTAAGTTGGACAAAACACCTTAATTTCAAAACAGGGCAAAGTACAGTGGTTACCGCAAAAGAAGTTCAGAAAGAGCAACAAAAGTTTTGCTGGTATGCTCACTTACCCTATCTTCAAAATACATCTCAGTCTGAAGCTATTAAGCACCCAGCATCACTGTACTTACACTTTTTATGTTAAGCAAAAACAAACAAACAAAAAAAGCAAAACAAGAACTCACACAGAAACCCCACTAAGCGTAAACTAGAATCACCAAGGAGAAAAAAAAATAAAGCCTGCATTAGAGCACAGGAGAATATACAAACCCCCATGACAAAAAAAGTTTGGTTCTTTACCAAAAGGCAGGAAGAATGTATGTATTTGCCTCACATGCAAATAAATGCAATTACAAAATTCTAGATTAGGATCTCCCTGGGACTGCTGCCATGCCTTTCTGAGGACCTAAGCCTGATTGCAAGTTTCGGGAATCAGACACTATGGGGAAAAGGACCACCACACCCTGCGTGAAGAGAGGCTTCCATATTTCTTGACAGCCTGCTGCCAGGCACTAAGGCACTGCCATTGTAATACTCAAGTTGAGACTTTCTCCCCTCCTGGTGAAGGAGCCAGGCTTCTCCAGGCAGCAGAGGAAGCGCTGGGCTCAGGGGAACCAGGCTTAACTCCTCGCCTGCCGGAGGCGCGGGAAGTTTTGCTCCTGGTGGGCTCTGACATCTCAGCCCGCACTTCGGTACCTGCGGACACCCATCCATCGGACGCGGAGCTGAGTCAGGCTTTGATCCCATGACATCACTGGGCTCCACATGACCCTTCCCAGGATGCAGCCTGCGAGACAAAGCACTTTCCAGAAACCAGTCTGAGCCGGCGGCAGGCAACCCGCAGCGGGGCTAACCCTGCCGCCGGCCGGCACCCCGGAGCATCCCTCCTCCTGCTCCTCAGGCATCCCTCCGGGTGCTCGGGGACACCAGGCACCAAGGGGGTGGCACGGGGTGCAGGGGAGAGGGAGAGAATCCCACCCCCCCTGATTTTTTAATTAATTAACCCATTTATTTATTATTTTAAGCATTCCTCCCATCCCAGATTTTTTTTTTCTCCTCCTCTTAAAATGGATTTCAAGAGTAAGGCCAACACACAATAGTTGGACAAAGTCTTTTGAAATGTTTTTAGTAGCAAGAGATTAACATAATTATGCAACATAATTAACCTCTGCTCACCCCCACCACCCCATTATTCAACAACGTCACATAAGCATTATGTGAAATTGCCATTTTGATAGTATAAGCCCCGTGCCAGTGACCACAAGTTTCTCTGCAACGTGTTGGATGAAATATGTATTTTTTTGGAGGGGGGGACACATTAAAATCATAGTCCATACACAAAGTGCCTCCCCTCGGCTGATCTGCGTTCACAGCGTGACCATGCTTGAACTTACAGTAACGGAAGAAAGGTGTGTTTTACAGAAAGGATAAGTTAAATTTGGTATTTATGAAAGTGAGTAAATAGCACACAGCCCAGGCAGGCAGCCAGCAGCACGGAGATTTTCGGCACGGCTCAGCGTACCCCAGCTGACAGGCAGCAGCCTCTTCCAGATCCCGCTCCGGCTCAGACATCCCTCCGAAAGCACAGCTTTTAACTATAGTAGTAACTCGGTTTAAGTATCTCTGCTGACAACACGGCAGCATGACAACTGCTTCTCCCCCTGAACGAGCGATCAGACAGCCTGACCGGGAATCGCAAATCTTATTTCTATTAACTCCGTGCAAACGCATCTGAACCCAGGGCTGAAACAAAGACCGGGCAGCTATCGCCCAGCTTACGTATGCTGAGATGTGCTATTAATCACAGTGACTTACTTGAAGCAAGACTGCTTAGTCAGTAGGAAACCTCCTTAAAAAAAAAAAGAAAGAGCCTGATCTGGGTTTATTTGCAGTATCTTCATATTCTCCAACCTCGGACGGATGAGAAGCAGCAACTCCAGCAGCCTGTGCTGATCCGAGAGCTACAGCGGCACTTCAGGCACTCAGGCTCCAAACTTTAAGAACATTTACACGATGCCGTATTTCTACTCCTTCGTTTTTCCCAGTTTTGATTGGGACGGGGAAAGGCAGTATCTTGGGCTGTACCGGGATATTTCATAGCATATCACACGCAGAACTGCCGCAATCTCGCTTACCTGCGTTAACATCACAAGCAACAGAAATGATCTAAATCTCGTATCGGCACTAAGTTTTATTTAAAAAAATTAATGCATTCAAAATCCTAACGTAAAGACAGGTAACGCATACTGAATACTTCCTAAGCACCTTCTTCCAGCTAACCAAGACAGCTCACCTCAGAGTGATGGAGAGAGGCAGGCACTAAGCACCCACTCGGAGCATCTCTGGGGGCAAACCCTTCGTACATGAACTCCTTCATCCGTTCAGTCTGACCTTTGGAACACCTTAATGAAAATGCACAACGTACCTTTCCAACAAAACCCTCTCCTTTTACATATTCTCCAGGACTTCACATCTTGCACCCTGCAATTCCTGCACGAGCTAGCAGCCGCCATTTCTCCTTGTAATCATCGGCCCCTTATCAGACACTGACAAACTTTACTTGGAAATGGCCTCAGCTTCCCCGTGTTTTGCTACTCACACAGTCAAAAAGCAACACCTCTGTTTTCCTTCGAGGAATGGTGCTGCTGCTGCTACAACTTTTCTGCAAATCAAAATTCAGTCCAAGTTTTTGTTAAAAATTCACAGCGTTTTGTCATGACAGCGAAGGCTGGAAAGCAGCAACTGGGGACAGCGATTGCTAGAGAGAAGAGGAGTAGCTGTAGCACAACGAAAACAGCGCGCTGTGAAGATCTATGTTACTGGAAAGACCTTGGGACGAGATTGCACTAAGATTTTTACAGCTAAGTCTGAAGACTGCAAGTGCAGGCTCAAGGTTTATATACACTGCAATAGAGATATCTGGTTGCACAGTTCCCCGACCACAATAGTGATTAAATTGTATTTATTGTAGATGAGCCCTAAAACCAAGCTCCCTAAAATAATTTTAACCCTTTCAGGAAATAGTACCGGAAAACAATTTGCTAACAGAGACCTAAAGGAAAATTAATGCGGCACTGAGAGAAGCGGAAGAGGAAGAGAGATACAATAATCAGAAGGATTTCTTTTAAAAGGCTAGTCTGCCTCTCTTTTCAGGAGAAAGAGATGAAAACTGGTAGTGTCAGAGACTTTTATGGGAATCACCTAGATTGATGGGCCCTGTCTCCTGCAAGTCAGAGGCCATCGAGAAGCAGGCATACAGTTTGTGAGTCCCTGGCAGGATCTATTTCACACAGCAGACTACAAAACCCTTCCCAAAACAGCCTAAACTCAAGGTCTCTAGGAAAAGGTTAAAACCAGACGGGTGTCCTGGAAGAGAGGATGAGGAAGAGCACACCTGCAGAGACCTGCACCAGCAGGGACGGCGTCCTCGTCCATGGAGAGGACACGAGCGGCTCCTCGCAGGACAGGAGGAGGTAAGAGAAACCCCAGCCCATCTGGGAAGAAAACTCCCTCCCGGTGGCAAATCTGGCAATTTGCTCAATCCCCAGCACCCGAGGACGGCATGCCAGTCATCCCATGAGACTCCACCACCACTATTAAACAGTCCCCTCACCAGTACACTCTGTGACCAGCCCTGAAGTCTGCGGGATTTATTGAGAACGCATCTTCACCAATTGATTCCACTAGATGAGAATAAATCAGCTGGATGCTTCAAAAACATCCTGGCTGTCTCAAGGATAATGTATCACTTCTGAAGCTATTCCCAAAATCCCCACTTCCGTTTCTCCACCATTAACAGCAACAGGAACCCATCAACACAAACCGCTTCAGTTCAACTCGACTATACCTTTTATTTGAAAGAAGGAAGAGGAAGTAAGGATTACACAGTAAATTTTAAGTTTTATGGAAGGTTCTGCTTTTTATTACAAGGAATGGCATAGCTCGGGGCGGAGCGCCCTGGACCTAAGCAGCAAATACTCAGCTGTGAGTGCTATCACTGTAACAGATTAACTACTAGATCAATTCAAAAGGCAGTTTAGTGTATCATATAAAACGCAGTAAACTCCTCGGACTGCAGGCCATTACATTGGTCACCCTGAAGTCTTGTCAAAAATTCCCCCGTGCAGCTCCACGGCCCCCTGAGCACACTGACAACAGGAAAAAACCAAAACCTCTCAAGTTCACAGCCTGTTTATGCTTAGCCTGGTAAACATCGTGCACGCTTGTGATGCCACCTGCATGCCTTCTGTCAGGAAAAGGGTCAAAAGAGCTCTCTTGCCATCTTCCAAACCCTTCCTCTCTCCGAAGAGCAGAGCAGCAAGACCAAGAAGACAAACCTGGCTTAACTCAGCCACTGTCTTTTCCAGCAGAGATGCGCAGGACACTGTGATGTACAGCCCATCCCCCTGCAAAGGGCTGGGGATGCTGCAGCGATCACCTGCTTGCTTGCTTTTGCCACTCCAGGGAAAAGTTACAGAAGAGGAAAAAACTCACAAAGTTCCAGTTTAAGACTTGGGAAATGAATTACTTTGTGCTGATTTTTCCAGATGCGCAGTCCAGCCCGGAATAAACCGAGCAGCTGCAGAAGCCATGCCCGGCTCACCCGGCTGCTGCCTGACCAGGGCATGAACAGGCAACCGGGGTGGCAGCTGAAACAGGTCTGATGCACAGGCACAGAGAACACCGACACGGTACATGAAGACAAAACCACAATTAAAAAAAGAAAAAAAAAAAAAAAAGGGCAAAAAAGCACACTTTGCTTGCTGTTTGTAATGTACACTTCCACTTTTCCCCACACCACATTCAGAGTTACTCATATTGCCTCCTCTCTCCCGTTCATGATTTATAACTTCCTCGTACCAACTCCAAGTGATTACTTCACAGAGAAGCAGTTCTTACTTTTCACTGTTTAGCACAACTTGGTACTTTGAAGTTGAAAGGACTGAAGTTAAAATTACATCCCGACGCTTTGCTAGAATCATCAGCAGTGCCGGCAAGCACCGGCAGCAGATACAGGTTTGGCACAGACCATCTGCAGAGGGGCTCGAATCCCACCGCAGCCGCACGCTAACCCATCCAGCTATGCGATACGCGCTCTTTTTGATAGCCAAAACCAAGTATCAACAACCCTCTTCCCCAGCATGATCTGGAAACTTTTACAGCAAAAGAGGAGGCGTGGGGGGGACGACACACACACACACCCCAAAAAAAAAAAGAGCAAGGTTACGGAGGAGGAAACAGGGAGGTTGAGACACATTCAATGCCCCTCAGTGAAAAGGTAGTTGATCAAAAACCCACTGACTCTGAACAGCGACCGGCACCAGCACAGACCCGATGTGCACACCAGACAGGCCTCCTGCAAGTGCAGCCCATGCGGCCACCTTGGACCATCCACACACCCCCTCCCCACCATGCCTAGAAATTAATTTCTCACAGCAGGATGTAAAAAGTTTCAATGACAAGTCACTGTTTCAACAGAGCTTATTTTCTTGTTATGCTGCAAGCGGGGGGTTTTCCTACATACTCATTGATCACGAAGCCAGAAGGCAGATGTCCTGGAAAAAGTCATTACAATTCACATATATGTGTGTGTGTCTGTGCACTACTGTGTGCACACGTATTCACGTGTGCATGTGTATAAATGTGCCTACACATGCACACCCAGAGAAGTTCATGACCTTATCACGTAGATATTCAGAAAGATGAACTTTAGAAAGCCGAAGTAAGAACTAGATTTTATTTTTTTAAAGACTAAATTAATGCAACAGCAGTAGGACAAGAACACTGGTTATTTTGTAGGTCGGGGGCAAAAAAAAAAAAAATCATCCTGCACCTGAATTCAACTGGGCAACCAAAAATCCATCCTTTCCCTGATGAAGGCAACAAAAAGCGCAAGAGCAGCCAGAGGTGGGTTGATCATTTTGCTATCTCAGCCATTATTTCCATACCATGAGACCTAAAAAGAAGAAGAACTGCAAGTGCTGGAGCCCCCCTTCAGCAGAAGGGACGAGAGGAGGGTCCCTGCTCCGCAGCCCACTTGCTGCTCCCAGCGGGGAGAGGCTCCCAGCCCCTGGCTGGCTGAGCACTGCAGCCCACCAAGGGTTAAGCCCTGCCATTTTGGTGCCATTCACTGATATGTCCATTAAGGGTGTTACATAACAAAATGGCAGCCCTTAACCCTTCCCTCGCCGGGCTCCCATGCTGCTCAGCTGCATGTGCTCACGCCAGCCGGCCACCGCAGCACCTCCCGGCTGCCCAGTCCTGCCTCCCTCTTTTACTATTGTTATTATTTCCCCCTTCTTTAAGCATTCAGGGAAAAATAAATGAGCTTGCTTAGGACTGCTAAGTACTTGCAATTAAAAGGAGACGGAGCCCACAGAAGTTTCCTCTGTGCCACGGGTGTCGGGCATCTGGAGGCAGCAGAGGAAAGTTCTCCGCTGGCCAGGGGACAGCAGCGGAGCGGTCCACCAGCAGGAAAGCATCATTTCAGGGATACCAGCCCAATGAAGCACTGAAGGAAAACAGCCAAAATGTGGGGTACCAGAATCCTACGCTGTCGCGAAAACAGCCACGCCATCCCCACGGCTGCTCCTGGCACCCGGCCTCCGAGGGGAGCACCTGCAGCAGCTCCTTCCGCACCTCCAGCCTCGCAGAAGCTGCTTTTATTTCCATCCGAGTGACCAGGCACTAAGGCACACACCGTGCCCACGCTGCAACTGCTTGCAGTCATTATAGTGCAGTAGGAAGCAATTCAGCTTGGCTTTGACTAAATATTTACTAAAATGAACAGATAAACATTTGCAGAAAGGCCCTGAAGTCAAGCTCTGAGCACCACAAACATGAAGTTCTGTATTTGGCCAGAAACAGGACTTTGGTAGCTGAAGTCCCACTGCACTAGGAGCCAGCCCTCTGCTTTCCGTGCTATTTGTGTCAACTCACCTTCAAAAAAAAAAAAAGGGGGAAAAAAATTTAAAAATCACTCTTCTGGCTGAGTTTGGCTCCGTTTATTAAAGAGGCGTGGAGTCTAACCACTATCTAAGTGCTCTGTATAACAAAGAGAGAAGCATTCATGATTCTTAACAGAAAGCTCAACGTGCCACATAGGTTATATTAAACATGTAGCTGTGTAAATGGAAAATAGCTGCTGCCTCTAGAAATCAATCTAGTAATCTGCTGAAATTTTGTAAGAACTTCAGAGAAGCATTCACTATCAAGGTGATCTTGGAAAAAATAATTATAATAAAGCAATTTAAAAAAAGCATAAAACCAACAGGTTTTTCTCCTAAATACATTCTACTAGTGGTGGTGTTCTTTACTCAGAGTATTCAGCCTAAAAAAAAAAAAAACAAAACAAACCCAAAAGCCCCCTTGTTTCTCAGTCCTGCCACAATGACACAGATTCCCTGGTTCGCTCTGCAAAGCAGTGCCAGTTTTTCGCATGCTCTGTGACCGTGATTCATAGCTGTAGTTTTCAGGAATGAACTGCACGGTTCAGTATGGAGTTGGTTCATTGTCACCCCTGAGCTTGCCGGGGGAATTCAACCACCCTCACACGAGGCAGCCAAAGAAAAAGAATGAAATCAAAGTCGTTTTGTTGAAAGACATCAGCTATTATCCGAAGCGCACGGTCTGACTCCACCTCGGTGAGAAAGGCTCTGCCTTTCTTCAAGGTATGGATTCTCTAGGCGTATCGATCCTCACGGGTATTAACTAATCATTAAAAACTGTTTATCCAGTGTTTATTTTGACTCAAAAATGAAACCTTCCACTTAAAGGACTACAACTTGATTTAAACTTTTAGTTGATGGGAACAGATTTAAATATTAAGTAACAGCACCATAGATTGCAATCAGATCCTCTCCCCGTCTTCCACCCCCCTCCCCAGTTAATGTATGCTTCTTACTAGAGGAGGGATCTAGGTTGGTTCATTTATTTTAATGCAGGAGCAGCAAAATTAGCATCTTTAAATACTCAGTCACAACAACAATCAGCTTTTCCAGCACCACATGCTGTGCATATTATAATACAGGCAATTCCTTGGGTTTTCTGCATTTTAAAAACTTAAGAGAAGGGAGGCTCCCTGTGCACACCGACCATCCAAACTGGCTTCAGCATCACTCCTCTCCAAGAAGTGCCGCGCTGTGGATTCACGTCCAACCCAATATAAATTATTTAATACAGCCTCAGTACGATCACAGAGGGAGTTGGTGTAAGTGGATACAAAGGACAGGGCACCAAAAGAAAGATCTAAGCAACTAAGGAATTTTCTTATTTACCAATCAATATTCTAGTTCTTCTAAAGAGAACTTTAAAATTATATTAATTCTAAGGTCCACTGCTTTGAATTTAAAGAGGTGTTTTTAGAGGGTACTACTTACAGCCACTACACGAGGGATTTGTTTGACCTGAATTCTCCCCCAAGTTTTATGGATCTATTTTTGTCTAGAAACTACTGGGCAGGAAGTCTGCTAATGACTATGTCTGGGCTTTGTATTACCAAAAAAATCACGGAGATTCCTCAGTGCAGGACAGCCGTTAACTACCAGTTTCGATTATGGTTCAAAATGCAGTATTTGGAGAACGAGTTGAATTGGCAAAATAAGATAGTATTTATGCTCACTCCTCTACAACAGCACAGAGCTATGTTTTCCAGGTGTTTTATGGTGATAACTCACTGAACAAGAGAGCAGATTAAGAAATTTCCATCACTATGCTCAAGACGTCAAGTGTGATACTCTCTGCTACTCTCACTGTTACTCCTCCTCCTTCACCTCTGACTGATGTCATTAAGAAAGGTGGTTTTATGATTTCATTTAGCCTTTTGGTCTCATGAAAGATGGCACTACTTTCCAAGATTTGGGAACTTATGTAACAAATAGCAAAAAAAAACCATCAGTGGCGCTCATGGCTTGCACAACGTTAGTTCTGAAGCTGACTCTAGTAAAACATAGTAAATCAAGCGAGTAAATCTACGAGCAGAGACATCAACACCAACACCAGGAAAAACAGGACTGGAAGAAAAGTGAAGGCCAGAAATGCTTAACATCAATCACCAGAGCCTGGGCAATACATGTTTTGGAGGAAAAAAAAAAAGAAAAAAAACCAAAAAAGGATAAATCCTTAAATTGCTATTTATAAAATGCTTCATTTGACAATACAGTGGGACAGGTGAGCACCGTCACACACAGGACAGCTGGTCAAGAGAGCTTTACTTTAGCTACGCCACTAGAGCATCGCCAGAGCTACAAGATATCTGCAGAAATGTCATTTCCATTCACAATTTTTCTTCTGGGAGTTGCACAAATGATCAAAATATACAGAAAGTCTCAAGGGAGGAATTTCTGTGTGCTTGCTTTTGCTTCTCCTCTTGTTCAAGACCGACAATATTGTGCAGCTGTTGTGAATGCCCAGTTAAAAGGAAGTGAAACTTCTTTGTCCCTTAGTAAACTAGGGAGATTCACCTACTTCGGTGTGTGGATTAAGTGCTAAGTGAAAGGCCACTTTTGGTTAAGGCACAGGAACCAAATCCCGATCAGAGTTTAATCTCGGAGCTCCTCTACGGCTCTTCCTTGTCCTCCTGGACAAGGCAGGAGCTGAGGTGCCAAAGACCAGAAGACAATTCTACCCTTCCAGCCCACCTCCCCATTTTCAGTACTGAACCGGGGGAGAGAGGGTGTCTGTGCAATATTAGAGGCTCGTCCTCCATCTTATTCACAGCTCCTACCTGTCAGTGAAGTTCATGGGTTCCAGGTGGGATCCTGACCGGGCCGAGTGGCTGAAAGTGACTGCAGCGAGGATCCTGAGGGAAGAGACAAGCAGGTTAGTACACCTGGTGACATGCCCACCACCTTCACCCCAAACACACCCGCTGATGAGACAGTCGGCCTTAAACATTGGTACCTGCTAGAAAGATGAGAAGACTGCATCCTAGTACTTTAAGGAAAGGAACTGCAAGTCAGGCTTGGGTTCAAATGCTTTCAGATTAACAACAAAAGCACAGACGCAAATATTTTAAAGTTACCGCTTTCCTTACTCTCTATTTCTTTAGTCATTGCTTCTTAACGTTAGCACTCTAGGAGGAAACCAGCTGCTTCTTGAGATCTCTGGTTTGACCCAAACACCCACTGGAACCCATATTCCCATTTCTAATTGCAAGTTTCCCTCAAAGAGGAGGCCTGCATTTATCCTAACGGCCGGTACCACAGGAGCTTGCTCCGGGCAAGCCAAAGCAGTCGCTGCGCCACCTCCCCATTTTAATTCTTGGACAAAAGCAGTACTGGTCCATGTGTACATGCAGGAGAACACCACGTGAAGACACATCTCCAGAGAAAAAAAACCTCGTTCACCCTTTCCCAAATTGATTGTGACACTAGCTAAAATGGCACGCTGCTTTAAAGACAAACGCTGACCAAAAAAAAAAAAAGTTTCTTGTTTCATAAAGGTTTTCAGCTGCTTTCAGCTTTTAATTTGTCCAACAAGCCAGCAGGACCCCAGACGCGCATTTTAATAGCTAGCCAGACGCAGCACACAAGGCAATATTTGTCCGGTGTTACCTACATGAAGGTACTATTACTTAAGCGGCAGGAACACCGAGAGATGCAAACGAAGAGAGTCGTCTTTGGAAGCGACACCACAGTCACATCTGTGCTCACACATGGGCTCAGTTCAGCAGTTTAGTGACAATTTGGTGTTTTCACTTAAAGGACATCAGAGCAAATTTTAATGCCAAGCTGGATGCACCAGCTAAACACAGTCGGAGGTTTTGGTGGGGTACCACCACTGCCTGCACCCCATAACACAGATGAAGTCGGCTGTCCCTCTGTTCTGGTCATACTTGGGACCACATCACTGCTCCCAGCAGAAGCTTCCATGAAGTTGCATGTAAAGCAGAGAAAGGAGGGGGAAACGACTTCTTAGAGAGGTTTTTGTCCTGTAGGACAGCATATAAAAATAATTCTAAAAGAACATGCTCATGTGGTTATCTGCTTCTTATTCCAGAAAAAGTTCTGCTGGCCCGCGCTTGCTTATGCTTTACAAAAATCCTTTTATGAGCCTGTACATACAGTGTATGATATCCAAACCTTCCCTCTCCCTCTCTATGAAAACACTGAGGGAAGAAACCCACAGCCAGTGTACACTGGTCAGTTAGAAAAATCAACCCGTTTTGCCGTACTACTGCATCGGCAGTTACCTGCGCCAGCAGCACAGGCCACGTCAAACGCCCCTTATCACAGCCTGCTTTTACCCAGCACAAAGCGAATAATCAGTCAACAGCCACAATTTTAGCAGCGGGTCTTGCACAGCACTGTGCATGCTGACATGACGCCGGTGTCGGCTCTCGGGGCAGACGGCAGCAGCGCTGGGCTGTAGGTGGAGCACAGTAATTGATGCACGCTGGCTGCCAAGACAACTCCTTGGAAGCTCGGCCTCTTATTTCTGCTAAGCCACCAAGAACTGAGTCATTTCCCTCCTCAAAAAGTTGCAGAGCTATTTTTCTTTTGTCCAGAAGGCAGGACAACAGCTCACCGACTTCGAGTCCTCCTCTCCCGATAGGGGAAAAGGGCTGTAAAGGGTCACCCCTCTGACACCCACCCCAGGATCAAACTGTCCCCCCTTGACCAAACTCCAGCAAGCTCAGAGGTCCTCTTGTCCCAAAAGATGGCAGATTCTGCCCAGTACATCCTCTCTGTTTGACTATTTTAAGCCCCCCAAAAGGTTCCAACAGGCTAAACAAATTCCTACAAAAGTGCAGATATAGAAACTTAATGAATGGATGGATATGCAACGGTATCCCAGTCCCTGATTAGCTATCTAGAGGGCAGGTCTTGCTAATTATAGCTCATCCTATTAGTCCAATGCTTTTCTAATTGAACAGCTGCCCATTGAAACCCATTGCAATCGCTACTTCAGGGCCTTCAACAGTGCTATAAAACCCGACAGATGCAGCAGTACTTCCATGCTGCTCCTCGTGCATCTGGCCTGGACACGAACAAACACTTCTTCATCGCTGAAGACGACAAAAAGCAATACATGCAAGACAGACCGCGTACCGGGTCGTGACAAGTGCCACGGCACAGCCGTGGTCATTGGTAGTTACGACACTACTGCAGCGAGCAGGAAGCCACAAGTTGTAACACTGCTGGGGGGGGCGGGGGGGAGAGAAGAAAAAAAGAAAAAAAAAAGAAAAAAAAGGAATTATTCTGCCTGGTAGAGATAACTGCTGAATGGGATTGGCAAAGGTCACAGTGCAAGAGGAGGATCCTCCAGGCATCGGCTCTGCACCAGCTCTGTCCAAAGCCGGCCCAGCTCTACCGGGAGGACGGCACACAAGGCACCTCCAGCACAGAGGGAGCCTGCGTTTTGCAAAAAGTTTTCCCCGACAAAGAGGAATACGGTTAGGCGAACGAGCTCGGCAGCAACCCTGCGTCAGAGTGCCCCCCGTGTTTTGGAAGAGTTCAGCAGAGATCGTTCCTTCCGACGTGCTCTGGACGTGGGAAGCCTAAACTACCGAATCGTATTTCTGAGGCCCCGGCCAGCCTCCATTTTTAATGAACTGTAGCATTAAACTCCCATAGTGCTCGTGTCATGGGACTAAAATAGTTTTCATCTTGCAAGGACACCAGAAGAGCAGTTTAACCGCTTCAGTGCCGCGGGATGCTGGCAGCACAGGACCAGGGCCACCTCTCGCGCTGACCCACATTCAGCGCGTGGAAGTTTCCACTGAAACCCAACAGACCGCTGGCAACGAGCTGCCCGGGGAGGCAGCAGGCGCCAGGCCCCAGATCCCGCTCTGGCTCCCACGCTCCGTCCCTCTGCAGCCGGCTCCATCCGTGCCTTAGCTTTCTCCTGCATCTCCATGATGGCAAGTTTGCTTTCACAGCGCATGCCGCTAAGGAAAAAAGGTTAACAGGCTTATGAAAATGTTTCGAAGGATTCGTTTTACAGCATCTGTTCAGGGAACCTCTTAGGAAGCAGGCAATTACACAGTTAATACTGGGAAACGAAACTCTGTCCAAGCAGCAGCTCTAAGTTTTGACAGCACTTCCATCAGAAAAAGTCACTGCAGAAGAAGAGGAGTGCACGGCTGGACGCCCGAGCCACAGGTACGGTGTGCTTTGGTGCAACGCTGCTGTCGCCCAAGGGCACCGGCGGTGGGCTCTGCCAGCACCCGGGGACACCACGCACTACCTGTCTTGTCGGTCCTGCACTGGCTCCTCCGCTATTCAAGACAACTAAATCTTTAGTATCCTACCACTCTGCAGTTCTTCCAAAGGTTTGATGTTTCATTTAAAGAGAATTGTGGCTCTTGTTCCGATATAGCAACTTTTTAAAACCGTAGTAAGTGAAATGTTCAAGAAGTTAAGCAGGCACTGGACTGAACAGTATCTCTTGCTAACTCGCCAGAACAGAAATCAGATCTACTTGCTCGGAGCCTACTTTGTCACTCATGAAGTTTTTTTTCTCTACAAAATGATGATGAAAGTTGTAGATCAGAATACTAGGGACTGCACTTTTAGCAACATCACTGAATCCCATCAACACTATCTCGAAAAATTATGATCCAGTAAAATTCAAGAGAGATTTAGCCTGCAGAACAGGGCTTTAAAAACATTATATTTTCAGAATAAGACAGGCTATGGATTCTCTAAGAAGATTAAGGCATGGAAACTATGACACAGGTACCGCAGTTTAGCATTACTGCTGTACATACCTCCTCAAACAACGGAGATAAGAAAACAACTGTACTTTTTGAAAGACTGAGGGAACTGGTCAGCAGAGAAAAGGAGTCACATTTCAATTTAAATATTGACAGACTAGCTTCTGTCTCATGTGCTCAGGCTTTACTTCCATAAACATTTTGAATACAGGAGTAAAGTCTTCAAAGTATTGGTCTAGAAGGAGAACTCAAAGCTGTACAAAAGTATCAAATTGGGTTTTTTAAGCACCAACATACCAGTTGAAAGAATTTTTATACGCTCCAAAAATGCAGATTTCTCCCTGCACACACCTCAACAGAATTCTAGGAAGAGCCATCAGATAGAAATAATAGTCATGGTGCACGTGTCAATACAGTGTAAGCAAAGTGGAGCGGAAAAGCACTTCTCTGGCTTTTTCTGAGTGTGCCAGTCCGTTCCGTACCTGGCATACGTTGGTATTTCTCCAAATATTCAAGCATTGCTTTTTAGCTTCCCTGTGCCTAACGATTCAGGTGAAAGCTCTAAACACCCTGCGTACCCACTCTTCAGTTTCGGCCTCTCTGCGGTGAAGTGCCACCTTGCAGGAAGGAAAAAAAGCTCCTTTCAGATGCTCATTAATACCAGCGCTACCCCTTTATTGTGCGCAAGTCAGATCGCAAATAAAACCGGTTACAAATTAAGAGTCTCTCCCACTCGCTCCTGAATTCCTGCGCCAGAGATAAAACACACGACTCCCCTCCCGGGCCATCAATAGCATTTATAATTACACCCTTCAGATCGATGCCTGCGTTCGCAGGGCAGGGAAACCAGGGGCTGCAGTAACCCTTTAGTTAAGCCGGTCCCTAGACGGGGATCACGCGCTGCGCCAGCCGGCGAGGGCATCGCTGGAGACGGCAGCAGAAAGTCAGATATAGAAAAACTACTTACTGGCAGCAGCTGTTCTTTAAGCATGTCACCCCAGCACATCCTTCTTTTGGAGAACGCTTATTTCCCAGCATTTGTTCTCTACTGGATACCAAGTGGACACCAAGGGCTGCCAAATCAAATGGAAGTGCACGCAGGCCTTCAAGGAGAAACCCTGCCTTTACTTCTGCATCTGGGAGGCTACGATCTACTAATTACGCTACCTGCACCGCACTCCATACAGATCTTGACACTAATTTAGCAGAACTAGAGTTCAGGTTTACTCTGCCCTCTCAAATCCTGCTGCTCACGTACATCAACGTGCAGGAAAACAGGAAATCTTGGAGTAAGTTTTCTCCAGAAAATCCAAGCTGAACCTTTTGAAAAACACTGGTATAACCTAATCTCTTGCAATCAAAACTTACTGTTTTGAGACCAAAGTGCAAGTGCATTTTGACTTCTCTTATTCCTTAGTCTGGAATATCTCAGTGGTAATTACATTACCAAGCTCCTTCCTCCTTCCCCAAACAAGCCCCGCGATCTACCCGTGCTTTTACTGAGATCAGCCAGAATTCAGTCAAGTGTGGATACCTGGAAGATGCAAAGATAAAGAGGTTCCAATAATGCAGTTCAGAAAGAAAAATCAACACTAACTGGCAATTTTTTTTTTTTTTTTTTTCCTTCCAGGAAGCCTTGCTATTCAAGACCTTGCAAATCTGGCTTTCTGTAACCAGAGCCTGGAGTACCCAATTACTGCTGTCCTGGTCAGCAGTTCACAACGCTGAAGCGCCCACAGCAAATGCAGCAGCGTTTACAGATGCTACGTGGAAAACGCAACACTGGCTAGCCCTGTGCGGAGTCCCAAGTCAGCACAAAATGGAGTGCATTTCTCTGCAGGTTGATTCAGAAGATCGGGCAGGCTCAAAATACCCAGATCACGATTTGGTTGGCTACTCATGAATAGAAACACCCATGATTGTCTAGGGTTGCACCACTACGGGCTCTAGCAGACACAAGCATGCAGCTTGCTTTTCACTCATAATACAATTTATGTCTTCAAATGAGGGCGGAGGGAGGGCAGGTTCCCCAGCAAACCTCTGAAAAACCAGTTATTCCTCAAAAAGTCCACAGGAAACCGCTCCAAGACACTTCAGTCTCATAAAAGTAAGAGCAACATGTTATAAAATGAGCTACAAAAGCGGATTATTTCTAGATAAAGTTAACCTTAGAGCAACCCTTTGGGTAGACCAGTTTTGTTTTGCTTTGGTTTTGAGAGCCGTATTCCCTTGTACAGAAGCATCTAAGCGATGTCATGTTCTCACTCAAAGGAACAAAGAGGTATGATGAGGAATTAGGGAAGTCCATGAGTGAAATAGAAAGAAAATACTATTTTTGTCATTAATTTTACAATTAGTAGTTTAAACTGTGAAACAGGAGTTAAGTCAGAGAAAGGATGAAACCACTGATTAAGAGGTTGCATTGGAGCCAGGTCCAAACAGTTTTATACATCTGTTTCACATCTATCCAAGTTAATCTTTGTAATTACTATATGGGTAGACCTGACTCATTAAATCAAAATCTTTGCAAGAGGCTGACTTGCAGGAACAACAAAAAACACCCTGCATGTCAGAAAGAGCAGCCAAGCAGCAGACATGAACAAAGCAGTGCCAGTTTCAAGAAGAGGAACTATAACATCTACTGTTAAGCAAAAGGAGAGAATACCAAGAGGAGCTAAAAATAGATTAAAGGGTTTTGGTTTGGGGGTTCTTTGTTTTATACATAGCACAGTTTGAACTATTTTTCAGTCACTCTGTATTTACGGCCAATTATGTTGATCCTCACCCAGGGCCAAGATCTCCTGGATGTATGGGGTGAGCACGAAGGGCTCCTACCACTGACACATCCGTCATCCAGATCAATCCGGATCAACAATGCTGGCTCTGCGACTGACGCTGCAGGACAGACACGTTTCCTCCGAGACGACTGAGCCTGTCCAGCTATCCTCCATCCACATCGAGCGGTTGCAATGAACTGGTTTTAATCAAAGTGCAATCTAATCTCCTAATGGTGCCGGTCTCTGTGGATTGTTGTATAAACATGTTTTTCAAGAACTGGAATTACTATCCTCTGTTTTCAGATGTAGAATAGATTTTTGACAGAGGAAGGGGGTGTCTCTTTTCTATGCAAAGAGGCAGCATTATGAAATGCATTTGCAGAACTGTTTGGCAGAATATTAAACAGGGGAAGAGGGATGTGTGCATGAATTTATCACCTCTTTCACCAAGTGCCCAACAACCCCAAGGAAGACGACTGGAAAGCTCTGGATCTCTCATTAGGAGAGACAGAGTCTAAAATGAGTGGCAACATTCAATTTAAAACAAACAAACAAACAGGTGGCAAATTGTTATTTCTAGCTCTGGTGGAAAAATCTGTTCTACTTTCATCATTGAGTAAGATGTGGGTTTTGTATGCATCATGTTTGCTCTGGAATGCTGATTTGGGGGCTTGCTTTCTCCTGCTTCACCGATGCTCACTGCTGCAACGAGGCTTTGCTGTGCTCTGCGGGCAGTTTGTGCTCACCAAGTGCCAGTGACTTTAATTGGGCAACCTGGCGTCAACTAAAATATAACTTGATTCCTCCTCAATAATTTGGTTTGTGCCTACCTGGCTTCAGCATCAGCTACTGGAAACACAGCAGTAACCCTTTTTTTTTTTTTTTTAATTTTTTTTTTTTTTTTTTGGGAGCTCAAGATACCATCCTCCACTAATGACACATCCTTAATCTCAGTTGCAGGAGTACGTTAATAACCCATAAGCTAATAATTCTGTAGCAGCAATTTTAGTTTCCCCAACTATATTATTTAAAAACCTAACTGAGGGTGTGTGTAGAGAATGACACCGTGCAGAAATCCAAATAAGGGAATGAAATGGCAGCTTGGCAGGGACCCAGCGGCCACACCTATTTACAGGGGAAGCCGAGCACAGCCACCATCATTAATTAATTCAGAAGCCTCAGCACACAAAACTTGATCTGGATGCGCACTGCATCCCCCACCTGAGATCAAAAGGGAGCACTGCACACCGAACATCACAAGCCACGCTTGCACGCAGCCGTGTCTGTATTAAAAACACGAAGGCTGTGGGGCTGATGTTTAGCGCCTGGTCCTGCAGTTCGAAGGGAAAAGGAAACAAAAGTCGTCATTATCACCCATGGGATCGAGGGGGATTTTTAATCTTGAGCAAGCCTAACCGCTGGTAACAAACCTGTAAGGGTCCCTTGACCCAGAACAAGCAGAAAGCAAACATATACTGAAGATGAGCAAGACGAAATTTAGGCTCTCTGTACTTCAGTGGCTTTATGTAAAACATCTAACTTCCACAAAAATATGAGGGTATTTTGTGTAGAAAACCACCAGAGGTGTTACAATACACCGAGCAACATTTTTGCAAAGGAGATCATCTTATCAAGTTTGCGTATCTAAACGTCCTAAGGAATCAATAACATGCGCAACATTAAAATGAGTCTTATTTAATTACTTCTATAGTCTTCATCACCATAATTCTCAGGCACCTCACAGAAATAAGTTACCCATCAGGTCTTAACCGACAGGATTCATGTGCTTTTGTTCCCCAAGCCACTTAAAAGTCGCTTAAAAGTCCTGGCTGCTTGTTAAACCATCAACTTCAGGTTTAAAACCAGGTTTTGGTCCAGCAAAAGGAATGAATACATCCCTTTCTGGATACCTTTGCTAGAGGAAGGAGAAAAAGCAGAAGCTTAAATACTTTCCACACAAACTAATGGGACAAAGATTGCAGGTAACAAGTTTGGAGGTGTACTCTGCCTCCAGATCCCAGCTTTCCGGCAGCGCGGAGAAGTGCGCAATCACAACCGCAAAGCTTGCAATATTTATTTTAAGATGTCAAGCAAAAAGTTTACTTTCTTTCAGAAAGTAAGAGAATCTTAGAGCTTTTCCAGCCACAGAATACCTTACATACATGCTATGCACCAGACTGCCCCCAAAGACACTGTGCTTTCCATCTCATATCTATGTTACTGATTAATATTGCTTATTTCTTGACTATTCATAAACTTTCCCACAAACAGTATTTGCAGAATACATTAAAACCTATTGATACAACAATCAAGAAGTTTCTCTTGGTGATCCTCCTGTTCGATCCTGCCATCGTAGCCCACGGAGCGGTAATGATTCCTACATATTAGCAAACTTTCACGAATTCCAAGACATTAATTTAATGTTAGCCTTACTATGAGTGCTACCTACTATCTTGGAGCGTAACTTTAATGAAAAAAAGAATTACTACACACAGCCAACCTGGATTAGTCTCAAGCTGAGCTTCTGAAAGTTACACAAGGATTACTTTTCAAGCTTTACAGAGAATGTCATCTCCTCATTGGGATCTTTCCTCTCAGAAAAAGCTACGCCATGAGCCAGCCTTCTTGCAGTATCATCTGCTTTCAGGAATAGGTACAGAAAAGCTGTTACAAATGTCATCTTTTCCCCCAACTACGAAAGTGAACTTGGATTAAAAAAAGTTTAAGACATCAATTGCTGTCACATTTATAGAGTTAATCAAGGCATGAAAGGCACACTTCTCCCCAGCGCACGCATGGCCCAGAAAGGAAGGATACTGCCCACAGGGCATCCCCAGCTCTTCATGAGCACAACCCAAACACAGATGGAGCGACCCTCCACACATACCAAACAAAAGCAAGCAGCTTTGCTATGAGGCAAGGGTTCTTCCACTACCGAAACAACTAGGCACTTGCTTTCAAAGACTACATCTCATAAGCCTTAAAAACAAACAAGCAAGCCAGCAGAAAGCAAAATCCGAAGTCCATACTCAACAGCATCCTACAGAGCATAACACGAGCACTGTGCCTGCAATTGGCACATATGTAATTTCACTATTTTACAATGAAAACCAGAAAATTTTAGGTTTATATTGCGTATGAATCTCAAGAGGTGGTTCAGTGTGTTTGTACATACGCAGCGCTAGGGACACATGCCCAACTGCAGCACCTAATTCTGTTGGAGACAGGATTTTCTAAGATCCTATTAAATATGAATGCCTTCAGTTTACTTCCTCTAATTCTTGCAAGCATTTCAAAGCTCGTGATCACATGGCTGCTTCAGCAAATGAACATACCGGGCAGAGCTAACAGGCTAAGGCAAGGAAGTTGCTCCTACTTACACCAATAGGTAAATCAGCATTAGCACAAGATCTAATGATTCAATTTTCTGACTCATTTTAGTATCTGGAAAGTCTTCAGTATTTGTAGCATAAATCAGACTAAGAGAAAAGCCACTACCAATCATCTTCAGCAATACTTCCCCTACGAAACAGTCACAAAAGTGACTTCGCTGCTGCGACAAGGCTTGCCCCGTTTCAACGGCATCCCACACCGGTGCTGGGCTCTGTTTGGTCCAGCCACGCTCTGGGTGTTTACAAAACTATTTTAAGAAAACCTGCTGCTAACGACTGTGTCAGCCACGGGGTAATTGACTGGTGCGCAGCAGATGCAGTTTCAGCAGCCAGCATTGACAAGAGTCTCTCCATCCAGATCGAGTTAGGAAACAAGAGGCAAGTTAACCAGCATCTCTCAGTTGGAAGTGTTCTACTGAATTTAAAAAAAAAAAAAAAAAAAAGCGCTTTCTTGAATGCCAATTCCCATAGTCTTATAGCTAGTAAAACTGGGTATTTGTACCCCAAAGTGAATGAGACAGGTCATGTCAAAATCAATTTCAAGACTAGCTGAAAACTCAATCAAGGCTTCATTTTTTTTCCATTGAAAAGCTACAAAATAAGCCTTTATTCCTTCAGCTCCAGCAATCTGGCACTTTAATGCAAGCACCCCACCATAAACTCTTACTTAATTTTGGATATTTAACAGAGAAGGGAAAGAAAAAAAAAAATAGACTGCCTTTAGATCAGCTCACTCTTACTTCCATGCCTATCATTGTGTTCATCTGGTTTCCCATCAAATATGACTGAAAAAAATAACCACCTTTTTGAGGTGCCACCTGACATTCTTAGAAGTTGTTGTTACCCACTTTTGTCAGAACTTTGAGTAACAACATTTACTGTTAAAGAATTAGTAATTATGAGAAAAAGAACCTCTTCCCAGCAGGTGAGGCAGAATATCTATTTCCATGATCTCTGCTGGAACTACCCGCATTACTTACACAGTTAAATAGCGATGAGTTGTTTTCACTTAATGGGGTGCAAAAACCAAGAGAATATCATACAGCCCCCCTCGCTACTAGGTGTTTTAGAAACTTCTTCAGGTACCTGACTTTTTAAATATCCATTTATATTCAGCTGATGATACTGGAAGCAGGGGGAGAGGGGGAGGAATGGTGTTTACTTCATGTCAGGGCTTATCTCCTGCCTCGTGGGAGTGCTCTTTTAGAGGCTTCATTTTTTTTTGTTCCCATCCCTCCAGCTCCCATTCACACCGCTGGAGCGAGGGCAACAAAAAGCACATATTGTTATGGATGACTGGAAGTGCGGCAGACTGCCTCCCGACTCTCGATCCACATGGCTTGGGCTACCGGGTCCAGCAAGACTTGGGCACGACTTTTAATTTAGTTTGATTCGTGTTTATACAGGAATAAGCCCAAGAGAGAGGGTGACGCACAAGACACCAAAACCAGAAGACGAAACGTTCACACACTGATCCCTTTCATGCCGCAGCAGAGTTTACTACAGGGCACCGCAAATTAGCAGGAAAACTGCATTCAAGTTATTAGTCACCTCATAATTGTTAAAGGAATTGGAGACCAACTCTGCTTCCAAACATGGCAGGAGTAAAGCCTTTCCGGCAGAGCTTTAACTTAACGCCAGATCATCTGGAATATCAAACTTGCCAACGTCTCCGAAGAAGGCAAGTCATGGCCAAACTGCCTCACCTGGAGGGTCACCCAAAAACCATCACGAAAACTGCTTTACTCTTGCAAAATACGTTTTGGTTTGCTGTTCTTTTGGGAGAGAAAAAGGGGGGAGGGAGGGGAAGGAGAAGGAAAGGAAACAAAGAAGTAGGAGAATGAATAGAGGCTGAAATGCTTAACTCAGAGTAAAAAAAAAAAAAAAAGTAAACCCCAGAATTTAAGAATGAATGAATAGAAACAGAACATATCGAGATAAACTCAGAGATGTGCATGTTAAATAGCTCTTTGACACCTGAACAAGACTTGAACGCCTGCAACACTTTAAGACTCCAATCATTTTCATCATACAGACCATTCAATATATTCTGCTTAATGTGAGCAGCACCTGATCAAGCCGCAGAAGACTTCTAAAGGGGAAAGGACCCCCATCAGGTCTGGGTCAGCGGATCGGTTTGTTTTGGCACAAACCAGCAGCTGGAGGGAGGACCCAGGGAGTCCAGTCAATGCCCAAGGGCTCTCCAGGAAGGACAACAGTGGGAGGAGAAACAGCCTCCTGAAATTGAGCCTTCTTAAAAATAAAAGATAAAATAAACACGCCTGATCATAAACTTCCGCATGTCTTGGGTTAAAGGCGCACAGACCTCGACCCTGCCGCCAGGACAGACCTGCCTGCTACACGGGATATACAGAAAGAAATTCTGCAAAGCTTGAAAACTCACCCAACTTGTGCACGTCACTTACAAAGACATGAAGTCCTGAATTAACGAACATGAGAGTCGGGGCGAACTCTTTACTTCCCCTGGTCTAGGGGTTTGCCAACTCCCCGTTAGACACATGACACTCCTTCCCCGTATTTGTCTGGCCTTCAGCGTCTGTGGCTGTCTGTTAAATTTTACACTCCTAGATCTTTCAAATGTTTGTATTTCCTAACACAACAAGGCAGCATTACAGATCATGAGGTAAACCTGATGACTCTTTCTTCCCCTCTTCTCATCTTAAGTCCTACCAGCAATTCTCATTTGAAAAACGAGATGACATGGGGTTAAATCATTTCAGAGATAAAAGCTAAAGAAGATGAAGATTAAAATAATTGTTGTCATAAGCCACATTTTGCATGCTTCCTTTTTAACACCCGCTTGCACCCATTTTGCAGATGGCATAGCCAAGGCATGGAGAGGTTTAAGTGACTTACCCAAAGCAATATAAAAGTTCTCCTCCAGGGAGGACAGGGCAGCAAAGGTAAAGGTGAGAACAAGTTACCACAGCACACAGGACACCAGCTGGTCCTGAGCAGGGTGATTTTCAAGATGCAACAACAGGGACAAACACCTGGCACCTGCCTACCGCACCTCCGAGCTGCGCTGGATCCAACAGCTCCGGCCAAGACACCGACCCGCTGCTGACCAGCGCCATCCTGCGCTCAAGCTGCAATGCTCAACTGTGTCAAACCCTGCCGATAATAAAGACAAGGAGGAGAGAAAAGGGCATTGCTACAGCCGCACGTAGCGAAGGTTTTCCACTTTCTGCCTTATTTCAGTATGTTGAAACAGCAACACATCCAAACATTTTTTCTTAAGAGTCAACGCATCAAAAGCGGGCAAAACTTTCTTGCTGAACCTTGATTTTGTCCCATACAGCCCAAATGGCCGAATTAGATTATTTTTTTCCTCCAGATCCCCTCTTCACTCAAAGCAAGTGAGCTCTGCTCATGAAGCGAGAGTCACGACGCTGCTTTCCAGCCTCACTTGCACTAGAAAGAGAGAAGCATAGCGGACGACAGGTTAAAAAGCCCCAGCACAATGAAGAGGCGCTCTGTAATTAAGAGGTAGGAAAGCTGTACGGGAGAATTCCTCCCTGCCCCGTGGTAGCTGCAGTCTCCCGAGGTGATGCCAAACAGGTCACACAGACACACACACAAATGCTCGCAGGTAAACACCAGCTGTTTACTGGTGCCCCGCTGTAGAGTCCCGAGACCTGACACACCAAGAAGTCAAATACCAAAGAACACAATTAAAGGCAATGAAAGCTAGAAACGCCGGTACCTTCAGCAGTCGGGGAAGGAAGAGGAGAAGTGCTGAACAGCAAAAAGCCAACATAGGAAACGGCATATTAATAAACCTTAACCTTTGTTCTGTCCCTGTCCTATAATGCTTGCTTTGGGCAATTCTCTCCTTTTCCCCACCTGAAAATGGACACATGATTCAGCTGACAATGAGGTTCACCGATGTACACAGCGCATTCAGACTGAGCGGTGCCAAGCAGATAGAAAATATCACAAAGAAATGAGTAACCTCAGAAATTCCAGGTGGTGCATAAGAAATAAAGCAGGAACCACTAGCTGCATGAGGGTCAACATAGTCAACAGATGTCCGCTTCCCCAGATGAAGGGATGCCACAGAAATGCAGAGCCAAGGGGAAGGGAAGGAAGGCTAGAAAAGCAAAAAAAAAAAAAAAAAGGATCCCAAGCAAGTCTTTACACCAATCAATCATAATATGAATGCATAAATAAGCAGAATGTCTATATATGAAGTGCCAAACTCTAGCTTGTAAGTTTTAAGAGCACAAATCTCAAACAAGCAGCACGGGTAGCACAGGGAGAGCAGGGACAGCCTGATGAAACTATCAAGAACAGCCTTTCAAAGAAGAATACAATTGAAAGGCTGTCCTGGAGTTCCCTAGTCCATCAGCGGCATGTTCTTCCCTTAACATTTATTTTGTCTAATGCCAGGAGAAGAGGAAAGAGTGCTCACATACCATTTTTTTTCCCCACTCAACAAAATATGCTAACTACATTGCACATCACATACTGGTCTACAGACCGTGTGCTGTGGTACCTCAAACATGAATAGCATTACACAAAAGCAAACGTTACTTCCCCAAGTCTAAAAATAAGTCTACCATATTTTCAGATACCACAGTCTCCAGGAACATTTGGAGGGGGAAAAAAAAAAAACACCATACAGTTCTACGCTACTTAAGATTATTATTGAAAAAGATACAAACTGGAAGTCGAGAAGTGCCTGGAACAGGGCTGTGATGTTGGTCATTCTAAGAGGAGGAATGAAAAACACCTCCGCATCACAGTTCCATTTTTCCTTTTATTTTGTAACGAGAGCTCAGCACGTGTATTTTAATTCAAAAGGGGAATGCACACATTGCATGCTTTCTTTCCAACTTTTTTGTTGTGATCTATTTGAGCAGTACCCATAGGCAGGGTAAGAGCCCGTACCTGCACAGGTACACATCACCCATATGAACTCTGCACAGAGCACACAACTTGCTACCTCACAAGACACATAAAAGTGCTTTGTGAAACATGACCAAAACAAGCACACGACTACTCCCCTCGGAGTATGGCAGTACGAAACCGCAGTATTAGAGCCTGGGGAAGAGCTCACAGTTTGCATGTGCATAGTAAGTATCAAAAAAAGTAAGTTCTGATGCCCAAAGATACGAATTTTTAAATGCTTAAGTACACTTAATACCTGCTACCAGCAAGTAACGCCTGGATATTGCGTCTAGAATTTTGTGGTTCAAAATGTGCTCAATTAAAACATTCTAAATTTAGTCAGCAAAACAGCATTTTTCCACTCAGAAGTTACACATAAAGCGAGTGTTCCATCAAAGCAGAAAACCTGAGCTTTGCTGACCACTACAGCACCTTGCCAATTCTGTCCTTCCCCAGTTTCTTGTACCAGATGCTGCGACTTTCGCTCGGTTGGCAACTGGCCAGGGACTGTACAACAGGGACACCATTTCAAGAGGTACCACTGAAAACGTAAGACAATCTCAAACGTGGCCTCATCACACCTGAAGGAATTTTAGAACTTAATTTTTAAAATACTTCCAGCACTACCCAAAAGATGTCAGAAGTTGACTTCTTTTATCCCAAGCATCGTTCCTTCTTCTTCCCCCCCTGAAGTGGCATAGCAGGAGTGATTCAGTAAGAAAGAAAGAATGCTGATAGCCCATATGGATGGGTAGGGCTAACGAAGAGCGCACCCAGAAATAGAAGTGTAAGACCATAAGACAGTAAGCCCGGAGTTCCTTCCACCGTTATAGTGCCTTTGACAGCAAAGGGATAATTCCAGTTCAAACCTGAGGCCATGCAGAGCTATTCCTAAAAGGGCCAAGCGTTGTACCTACGTACGTGTGCTGCTGTCCAGCTGAAAAAGTGATCCAAATCCTTCCTCTCGCCTTGCATAAGCCTCACAAACATCACACAATGCACCAGCACTGTCTGAATTTGAACCAATGATTTTAAACAGCTCCACGTATGACTACCGGCCTGTAATTACTACAAAAAAGTCGTAACGCAGCTATATTAAGTTACACTATTAGCATACTGACACCACATCATATGCCAGCGGTGTTGCATCATCACCCATTGATGTAACCTCATGACTATGTAACGCTGTTAGGGATGGTATTAGCTACTCCTCTGCGCTTCCACCTCTGAGGAAAGAGAAATATATTCGGCTGCCTCCATCCTGCTCCACTGCTGGATACCAAGTGACCAGAGAGATACAACTCTCTCTCTTCCAGTGAGACTCAGCAAGGTGGTTTTTACTTCAAGCACAGATCCCGGTCCTCTTCACACTCACACAAAGTTCAACCAGAGCATGCTAACTGGTAATACCGTCGCTCTTTTTCCAAGTAAAAGCTAGAGGAGCATCAGCCTGTCGCTTACCCGCAGACAACGCGTAAAGGGGTGAGCTTTTACAGCCTCAACGTCACGTGCCAAGCTGTGCAGCCATTCCTATTTTCAAAATCAGATAGTGTGGAGGGGGGGGAGAAACACCAAACTAAACAGTTCACAGCCCTGAAACCAGCATATTTTGTGATCCTATCTGAGATACTTAACCGCAGAGCCTCGCTGCCTCCAGGACATCACACCCCTTTTTTTGTCCAGAGCTTGACAATCCAGACGCGCCGAAGGCTACGCCAGCAGCGAGTAATGGAGCGTGATGTACAGGAATACGCCGTTCCGTACGTGTCACAATCTCGGATGGCTGCGAGGCGGCGCTCGGGGGTAACGACCCCGCCCGGCGGCCAGCTCTCCCCGCCACATACAGCGCCCAGGGGGCTATCGGCCTCCCCACGGTCCAAATGCCAGCAAGGCATCAGCACGGTATTACTGCCACATCCCAGCAGGTACCGTCCCAAGATGTGGTGGGACCCACCGTTTACCACCAGAGCCAGGCCTGCGGAACGCATGCGCACAGCAACACAACGCCCAGAAGACCACTGCACAGTTTACTTACACAAAAAGCTTTCCACGTGCTACACATCCTTTTATTTCTTACTTTCTTCTGCTGTCTCCTGCCTCTGGTCCCCTACCACCTCGTCCTCTGCACTAACAGCACGTCTCTTATGCTCCTACTTCTTCCTCCCCATGTCTCCTTCCACTTGAGATGCTGGTCAGTAGTCTGTCTGGAAGAAAGCAGGGTTTCCTTCTCTTCTCCCACTGATGTATGGCAGCTTCCAGCCTACTGGCATGTCTCTTATTCCCAAAGGCCCCTCGTCATTTCACTTCCTGTGTAACTGTCTCTACCAGCAGCTCTGCTACCTCTGCTTCCAGCTGCATTCACAGGCAGGCAAGCAAGGGAGAAACAGGAAAGTCAAACACCTGCAAAAGAAGCTGGAAACGAGCATTGGGGCCGTGCCTGCAAATTACTGCTCCATGACAGTCACTGCTGTATCCGCCAGCTTAGGAACCTCTGACCTGGGGAAAGGGGTTTACTGCACAAAGTACAAAAATAGAAGAGCACAGGGCAGCCAGAAAAAAGACAAGTGAAAGTAAAAGCTAAGACATACAGAGAGTGTAAAATAAAATAAAAGTAAACAGATGCTGTAGAGAAGTACGTGCATCCTGACTTACGGGCTTCCCCAGCTTGGTCGCTCAAAAGCAGTAACTGATGCCAGTTTCCAGTCACCAAGCCCCCACTCCTCCACAAACGAGAGTGGCAATTCCTGGGTACCGGGGATCTCGACGCATGTGTGCGCTTGGGCAGCGCCACTTCCAGAGGACTATCCCGACCAGGGCCAAATCCTGCCCGGCCCCTCCCGCAGCCACCGGGAACGTGCAGGAATAGAGAAGCCGGGGCACCGTGGCAGGGCGCCCAGCCAGACCCGCAGCCCCGGCCGATAACCCCGTTACCGACAGGGCACCGGGGAGGGGGCGGCTGCACACCCCCTGGCTACGGGCAGGGCTGCGGGAGCGGGCGGGGGGCGCAGCCCGGCGCACCTTGAGCCGCAGGGCGGGCGG